>JAJOOO010034653.1:0-11365 GCA_029582685.1 Solanum piurae
ATCATGCTAAAATTATAAGTTTAATAAGTATTAGTTACATTACTAAATATTTAAGGAAAATTAAAATTAGATTATGTATTTTAATTGTCTAAACCAATGTAAAACTAAAGAATAAATATTCAATATTATTGTCATTCTTTGTGTTGAATTGATTTTCTTCTTGCATTAGTATTAATTTGATTTTGATTTAAGTTTTATTATAATTATCAACATCGATGAACTATAATCTTTATTGGACCATTCCGAATTCTAAGTTTTAAACTTGAAATAATATATTAAAAGATAAAAACTATGAAATAGTATAAGAAATATTTTAAAATTATATCAAAGTAAATATTTTTATGTATAAAATAAAATTTTAAAATTACATATATAATGTCGGGTTGGTTTGGTCTCGAATTGTTTTTTTTTAGTTAAAATCAAACCAACCCAAATATAGTCGGGTTTTTTTTTCCAATACCAAACCACTAGTCGGGTTTTTTTCCGGTTTGACTCGGTTTGCGGTTTGGTTCGGTTTTGTACACCTCTACTCTCCACCCTCACCTTTCATAGTATAAAATATATACAAATGTTTTTAGGATAATAATTTTATAAGTATATTTTAGAAATAGCAAACATTATAGACATAATAATATTCTAACAAACATTATATACATAATAAGGTTCTATAACTATAGTTTCGATAATTGTGCTTCATAATTATAGTTTTGTTTACTATGGAGGCCCTGAATTGTAGATTTTGCGCGGTTTGTATATTTCGCTTGCGAATATACAAATAGGGTAAGTATATGCAAATTTTGTATTTATACATTTAGGATTTTTTCAGAACGCCATTTGTATATTTCGCTTGCAAATATACAAACACGGTAATTTGTTGTGATTTTTTCATAAATCGTATACAAATTGCTAGAGTAAACATATACAAATTAGGGATTTATACAATTATGATCCGAATTATACAATATTCTGAATTATACAATCAGGCGAATTATACAATTTTGAGCGATTTATACAAATTAAACAAATAGCAAGATTTATGGAAACTATGGTTATGAATCACAATTTTCCAAAATAGTAGCTATAACATTTAATATCGTTTAAATATTTGCTATTTTGCACACTTTTTCCTAATTATATTACCTACCAAACACAAGAAAATAAGTAAAAAACTCACTTATTTTCTAAAAACATGTTTCAAGAAAATATTTTCCTCTCCACCACACATGCCCTTATATCATGAATAATGACAACTTCTATATCCAACCAGCATTACTACTAAGAGATAAAAGAGGAGTTTTTGGCCAAAAACATCCTTAAACTATATCCTCAACTTAAACTACATCCTTAAATTATTTTTCTTAATAGAAAACATCCCTCAATTATTTAAAATTTGACAACTTTCATCCCTTTGTTTAAATTTGTCAAAAATTAACAAGTTCTTTACAACAACATGTATGGTTCACACTACTCTCAACAAATTAAACTCTCTAAATCACCTCAATAAATCAATTATGTTCATTCTACATACATCTAAAATAATATTATAATTTTTTTAGTAACAACATTTTACATTGTCTTCCTTTTAATAAGTAATTTTATTTTTATTTACTTTTCATTTGATTTGATATCATAGAATTATCAATGGAAATGTTTTGTTTTCATTGAATCTGCAAAAAAGTGGTGTCGTTCAAAGACTTTTTCTAATAATGAAAAATGAAACTTGAGTACTAGAGATCAAAATTAATTGAATCTTGATCACTTCAATTATCAATTTGCCCCAAAAAATTATTGTTCTAACGACATTTTGACTTTGCAAGGTGAAGATTGTGTGAAATTAAGCTCCAACTCTATTCAATTGGTAAAGGAAAAGAGCAAATCATGTCTCCTCGTAGACTCACACTGTCCTAACATTGTTTTTTTAACAGCAAACACAAGTTTCAATTTTTTTATGAGAATAATATGAATTACATATGTTTTTGTGTGGAATTCGCTAATTTTTTGACAAATTTTAATAGAGGGATGAAAGTTGTTAAGTTTAAATGCTTGGAGGATGTTTTTTGTTAAAAAGGATAATTTAAGGATGTAGTTTAAGTTGAGAGTATAGTTTAAAAATGTTTTAGCCAAAAACTCGATAAAAGAGTATATCTTTATATGAACTCGCTAATTTGAATGTTAAATTACTATAATATCCCCAACTAAAAATAACCAAGTTAACTAGTTAAATTTAGAGCCGTCAATATGGGCTAGGCCCGTTGGGCCGGCCTGGCCTAACCCGGGATTTAATAGGGCTGGACTAAGATTTTTGGAGCCCATTTAAGAAAAGGGCTTCTTAGCCCGGCCTGAATAAGCCTGCTGATTTGTGGGACTTGAAAAATATAGGTAGGGCCGGCCCGTGGGCCAAATAAAAATAATTTAAAAAATATAATATAATATTAAAATTTAAAATTAAAGAGAGTCCAAACTCAAAATCTATTTAATATTTAACTAATTGAAACCGCATATAAATTGCAGATGAAAATGAAGATGTTAAGACAACCTTGCCACATGTTGATTCAGATATGCTTGATGATCATGAAGTGTTGTATACGCCATAGATTTCATGATGTGTTAGATATGCCATAAGTTTCATGATTTTTTTAAGGAGTTTATTTTTAAATTTTTTTTGGTTGGAATATTGTCACATTTTTTGTGTTTTAATGTGACAAAACAATTAGGTTAATAATTCTATTTAGATATTTATACTTTTATTTGAAAAAACCTTAATAAATATTATAAATATAATTTTATTTGTGGATTTGATTAACAAGTAGTAACATTAACACCATGTAATATTGTTTTGTTGATATTTATAATAATATTTTTAAATTATAATTTATAATTTATTTTAATAATTATAAAAAATATATAATTTTTAAGAAAGTGGGCTGGCCCGGCAAGCCTGTAGCCCACGTACTTGTGGGCTGAGCCGACTGTTTTCTGGCCCACACCAAAAATGGGCTAGCCCGGCCTAACCCATAAAATGTCAAAACCTGTATGGGTTAGTCAGGATGGGGTGGGCTAGCCCATATTGACAGTAATTGTTAAAATGCCCTAAATATTGATACCCGTTTTAGTAATTTAAAATTTCTCTTTTTCTAAAAATAGAAATAACACCTAAGCAACTCCAATCGATTCTATTTTCTCTTAATAGTCTATTAATTGTGAGTGATAACATATTACCTTGTGTTATGAAGAAATCAATGATCACAAATGAAGCATATATTTTTTTGATATTGATAAATCATGAGTGACAAGCAGAGGCTGTGAAGATTTTTACTTGAGCAAACAAGACTTTAATTTATATGAAATAAGAATAATAATAATAAGTACGTTCTTCAAGTTAAAGGATCTGCACCCTAAAAGTGCTTTTCACTTTGATTTATTTTAAATAAAGTTGCACGTACTAAAAAGTGAACCAAGCAGACATTACAGAAGTTATCAATAATCACTCTTCAGAAAACTGGGACTTGTAGATATCATACCCAGTGGTTGCTGCAGTTTTTGGGAAAAACCTGATGGCGAAAGAGTATGGTACGGGAGGAACAAGATATTCGTCATGAACACAAGGGGACCAGCTATCGTCTCCGCCCAAACCCATGTGCTTGTGGTCAAGATGCACCTACAATGCAGAAAATCAATGTCAAAATGCTATTACTACATAATTTTCAAGGTTTCATTTGCTCCGGCTCAAGATGATCTCTTTGGATCATTTTTCAACATTTGATTGGATATACTCGTGGGTATAACAAAGAACGAAGATAATATTTACAAGTAGCATGGAGTAGAGGGTAATGAGAGTTGCAAAACAGATGTTTAACACCCTTATAGGATATAAAATGTGTTGATGTTGAATATTTTCTTCACCAAACACATTTAAGACCACCAAAAATAGAAAAGGAAATATTGTTCATAATACCAAAGGGGAAGTAGCAGCACGGAGACAAGGGAGCTAATCCCAGGCACCCTAGGAAAACAAATACATTTGCTATTCCTTTTTCCCATTATGATTTACACCATGCTATTAATGCACAACTTTATTCCGAATGGCATCCTTCACCAAAAGAGACACACCACATGAACAGAATAAGTAATATGATGCAAGATTATCTTTTCATTTCCTTCTAAAAAAATAAACAAAATCCTAGCTATGCAAGATTAGACACAGTATTTTTCTTTTTTGAGAGGCGGTGATAAAGTAGAAATAACTTAAGTTAAGAATGCATACCCTCCCACAAAAAAAATGAAAAAAAGAAAAGATTTTCTCAGCCACAGTTTCCTGACTACAAATTGATGGATATCGTAATTCTTATGTTAGAAAGATGCTCATTAAGTGGTCCAAGAAGTTGGCTGTGTTCCTCGACTACCAAACTAAAAGCCTCAAACTAAATCATCTTAAGGGAGACACAAAGCTAGCCAGTGCAAGTGTGCAAGTATGTGAAAGTTGAAATGCAACAACGCGCGCATAAGTCAGGGAATGAAATACCTCGATGTTTTCACTTTTCCTGAGATCCTCATTGTGTGTAGTTCTATCGAGCTCAGAGGTGCTGTAGTAGCTTGCATTCATTTGCATGGGTGGAGATCCTCCATACGTGGAAGCATAAAGTCCAACTCCATCTTTATTTTCAAATGTCACCCATCTAACATCTGCTCTGCCTGAGCACTCACCGGGAACAACATATGGCACATGCATTTCACCTACGAATAGCTCATAAATGCTTAAATGAGCAGCAGATTTCCGGTCGGGATAACATTCAAATGGCCCCCTTCCATACCATTTAACCTGGTCTACAGTTGAATCCAATTGAAATTCAACACCGACCCGTGGCAAAGGTGGAAGATCAGGACATGGATTTACATTGCACTCTAGCACAACATCCCCTGAACCATATATCAAAAGTGTCATGCCAACCTTAAAGAGAATATTAGAAGTTTCCGCATTTGAGGGATTTTTCTCCTCTGGTTTTGCTATGCCATGATAAGTAGCTGATATTTTCACTTCGTGACTGTTTGTACTTTCCACAGAGCAGCTTTCATTCACAAAGATTACCTTGTCAAGATTAGCAGCCTTCCACCTAGACAAGTAACTCAGTGGTCCTCCCCCTTTGTCATTATCTGTTGGTGCTCTCCAAAAGCATGGATAGATGCCTTTATTCATTATTGAAACTCCATTAACCTGCAATCATTGAGTGGAACAGAAAATAAAATTAAGAAATAACTCATCTTTATCATATGCGACATCATAACAGTTAAGTTGTCCCACAATTGATTAGGGTATGTGTTATTTCCATATATGATCATGTGCAACCCTCATCTCATGAGCTTCCTTTGGGATTTAGGCTCAGGGTCTATTTTCTTTACAATAACCAAAATTATATAGCTTCATACGATACTGTACCAACGCTCAATTTATTGAAGCATAAAGTATTTACCTTCCATTCCTCTATACCAAAAGTTTGTTTGTTAAATTTCAGCTCCCACCAGTCCTTCTGGCCAACCTTTATTATGTCATCAACAACTTCACAAAGTAAAGTGGCATTGGTGCTTTTAATGATCTAAAACAATAACAGTTCTTAAAATAGTCAGTGATGTCTGAAAAAAGGACTACCAGACTGATAAGAAATGTAAAGTTTGAGTGATATACATGAGGGACAACATTCCGTCTGCTAGGCAACAGAACTTGTGTGGACGAAATGAGGTGACCAGAATTAGCCCACCGAGTAGAGTTCAAAAGCTTTGCTGTAATTGTTAAATAAATTTCTGCTGCACTAGATGAAGTCCATGCAGAAAACCATGGGCCAGATTCCCATTTTGTTTCATGGCTTCTCTGGGGTTCTATGACAAGTAGAGGGAGGATCCCAGACCCAAGTTCACACCCATCGCCATGAAGTACCCAGTTAAACTCCAAAGCTTGAGTAGTATCAAAGAAATGCATGTTTGTTATCTGAACAGAAAAGCCTAATTGTCATTTAAGAGATACTTATGTAAGTGAACATAAAATTTAAGTGGTATACAAGAGTACCTTAATAATTCCTTCGTTAAATGAGACCTTGATTGGCTGGTAAAGAAACTTAACCTCTGACAGAAGAAGTGTTAAACAGTTAGACACGTTCTAGTTTAGCAAGCACCAGCACCAGCAGCAACAACAACAACACACCCAGTGTTGCCCCACAAAGTTGGGTCTAGGGAGGGTAGTGTTTACACCGACCTAACCCCTACCTTAGAGGTACATAGGTTGTTTTGGATAGACCCTTGGCTCAAGGAAAAACAGTCCAACGCAGTCCAGAAAAAGAAGTAGCGAAAGTACAAGAAATAACAGATAGTAACAAAGCCACAACAAAGCAATACGATAGTGGAGGTACAAGGAATCAACAGATAGTAACATAAATCGAAGAACAAGAAACTACAGGAGCAAAACTACTACTACTAATATGAACAAAGAGCAAGACAATCTGCTACCTACTACCCTTCTACCCTAATCCATGACCTCCACACACTCCTATCTAAGGTCATGTCCTTGGTAAGCTCAAACTACACTATGTCCTATCTAATCACCTCTCCCCAATACTTCAGGTTACATGGTCCAACGTAGATACCATGCTCAAGCATGTACATGCTTTGTGCATACTGTCAATTGTTCCCTCCTTCCCCCTCCCCATAAATTCCCAGACACAACAGGAGAAACTTGCAAGACTGCCAGCATGTTTGGGACATATTTGGCTATTTGCTAAACTTTCTGGTCACTGAAAGCAATTTCAATCAAATGAAAGATGAGATATGAGTGAAAATTAAAAACTTTACCCCCAAAAGTACCCAAACAATTAAAATAAAAAAGTTGCTTATTCAGCATTGCTTAATGTTCCATGCTTCCACACCCTACACTTTTTGAAAAAAGGTTCATTGACGTGACTTATTGTCTAATAGTCTTGCAAAGCTATTGATATGACAAAGGGGAAAAATAGCTGTCTACTCACCATGTAATGCAGGATGAGGACTTCGATCAGGAAATATGACACCATTTAGGCAGAAGTTCAAATCATTAGGAGTGTCCCCAAAATCACCTCCATATGCCCAGCGCATTTTCCCACATACTTCCTTTAATAATCCCTATAAAAAGTGCCAAATGATAGTGTTCAATTACAAAAAGGAACTAAAAGAACAGAAAGACATAACATCTCTACATTCCGTGTGGGAGTTGAAGCTTTTTGTAACTGCGTATGCTTCAGAATATCATGCAACAATTATGCGGTTATATGCTTTAGCTTGGTTCTCCATGTGACAATGTTAACAATAGCAACAACATGCATTTCACATCAAAAGTTGCACTTGCAGCCACAAATGCTGGATCCAAAATCAGAAAGCTTGTGCCTTCCAAACAGGATTTAAGTATTAAATGAACCAACTCTGATTTTTGTAATATGCACGCAGACTAGAGACAGCCACCAAGTTCTATTTCACCCAAATAGGACAGGCATTAGTCCTAGTAGTTGAATTTAAATTCAACAATCTATCCTACATGGGGTTTGCATCTCTAAAATGTCTTAGGTCAATAAACATACATTTGCTTTAACTCCAACAACAGCTTGAAGCCAAAAAAATAGAGTCATGATAATGTTTTCGGAAACCAACTAACTGTGAAATATGTTGAAGGGAAAAAACTGCAAAGCAATTTATTTTAGCAACTACATTAACTCCTATTTATTAAAAGATGTACATAATTACAGGACCAATCCTAAATCATGAACAAACCTGATCAGCCCAATCCCATATAAAGCCTCCTTGCAGACCAAAGATACTATCTATTGCTTCCCAATATTTATGGAGATTCCCGTTGCTGTTTCCCATGGCATGTGAATATCTGAGCAGTTTTACACCAAAAATTGCAACGTAAAGTCATCGCATTAAAAATTACGAGCAGTTAAATTGACCAAGAAAAAGAAGTTGATAATGGAAGATCATACTCGCACAATATCACAGGCCTCTGTTCAGTTTGATCTTTTGCTATTTCAACTATTTGGGACACACGTGCATACATGGGACATACAATATCTGTTGAAGATGTTCTTGATCCACCACCTTCATAGTGCACCAGTCTTGATGCATCTTTTTCTCGTACCCAACCTGAAAAGATTCTCTAACTTGGTTACTGAACATGACGAACTAAACAGGAATATAGTTGTTAGTAGTTGCAAAGGCTGTATGGGTGGATCTAAAATCTAGCCTTTTCTGAGCTGGACATCACGAAAGAAGTATGACATATCCTATATTTTTTTAACCACCTAGAGGATCACCATTATCACATGCAGGATAATAAAGTATATTATGCATTTAGCCTCTGATCCTTTATTTTACTTTCTTCAATTGAGAATCTCCCTCTAACTTGGCTATCTTCAAGTTATTTACAAACACTTTAGTCATTCGGATAGTGTTCTGATCTATAAACTATAATCAAATATACCTAGCAATTATGGATTCAAGCAACATATAAAACAAGCCTTAGCAATGTTAGGGAAGTATACTAAAGGTGGTTCCTTTGGGGCTGGGTTGGTGGCTAAAGTACATTGAAGGCAGTCCCTTCGGGACTGGCTTTGTGGCTAAAGTACAATGAAGGCAGTCCCTTCAGGGATGGCTTTGTGGCTAAACTACTGTTCCTCTACCAGTAAGAGACCTATAGCTCAAATGGGGAAAACTGAAGAGCGAGTAGCATCTGTGTTTGAAGTTGTGGCCACATGTATTTACCTACAAGGGAGTGTCCTTACATCCCTTGGAAAGCTTAGCACTTCACTTTTTGAAGAACAAAGAGTTGACACAACAGAAAATGGAAAGTAAAAATAATGAAAAGGTATATACCAGAGAGTGCTGCATGATTCGGTCCATAGCTTGCCTCATTTCCTATGGACCATACAATAATACAGGCATGATTTTTGTCCCTTTCAACCATGCCGACCACACGATCCAACATGGAAGCAGCCCAACAAGATTCCTGTGTAGGATGCTTATAATTTGGATAGTCAAAAAAACCATGTGTCTCGATATTGGCCTCATCTACCATGTACATGCCAAACAGATCACACAACTCATACCAGCGCTGATGCTGAGGATAATGGCTGTTCCTGACAGCATTAATATTGTTTTGTTTCATCAAAACCAAATCCTACAAGAAGTAACAGGATATATGATTTGCCTTCAACAGAAAATAAGAAGATTTCACAACGAAAATCTATAAGCATGTCTGCAATTTTACAATGAAGAGAAATTCATCACTTGTTTAAACAAAAAGGAAAAAGAAAAAGAATTTAACAAACCTTGACCATGCAGGACTCCAAGTTTGTCTTTCCAAGACGTGGATGGTGCTCATGCCTGTTCACCCCTCTAATTACTACTGGACGCCCATTTACTAGCAGCTGTTTAGGGGCTTTTGATATTTTTCTCATACCAACTTGGCATGATTCACAATCAACCAAGTTCCCAGATGCATCTTTAAGGGTGATAACAAGAGTGTAGAGATTTGGCTGTTAACAGAAGAAAGATAAGGATAAGGAATATCTTAAAAGTTGCAGTGAGAGCATTAAAGTAAATAACCTCTATTTGAGGTCAGAGAAAACCATCGGTCAACTTCTGCAATTACAGGGCAAATCCCATCCTACCTAAGCAACACTACAAAGCTGACTTCCAAGTACAATGTTAATCTTTCAAATGTGAGTTCGATAAAATCGTGGAGATGGCCGATGTAGTATCATGGTGTACATAAAACCCATTTTGCTAAGAGGCCCTAAGTGAGTCAGAGTGAAGTTTCTACACGGGAATCAAAAGTCTTCCATCTTTTCCTAGTTATAACTAGAAATAAAGTCCTGCAAATCTTAGCTAAAGCTTTGGAATTCAATACAAGGCAGGGTCATTCAAAATGTAGAAGTCAAATTTTATGACGAAGCATACAAGAATTTCCCAACATAATAAAGCAGAAAGATTCCTGCACTCTAGGCTTCCCTGCAAGGGAGTGCAGGAGAAAAAGCAGACTACCAGATTATAATGAATGATTTACATTGAACTAGTACTACTAAAATGTAGTGGAACATAGTATCAGTACTAAACCAAATCCTAAATCAAATGAGTTTTGAGTGTGGCATCTAATGAGATATGCAATAACTGAGGTTAGACCAAAAAAATAGAAGCAAAAAATATGCCCTTTATGAGATAAGAGAACAAGGAAGCATTATAAAACATTATCATGGTTTAGATTTCCAAAACTTTTGTGACCAAATTGATTTGCCTCTCTACCTTTGAGGTTGGGGTAAGGTACATGCACACTCTACCCTCCTCAGTCCCCACTTTGTGGGACTACACTAGATATGTTGCTATTGTAAAGCTAAGAAAAATCACTTACTTGCTCTGCAGACCAAAGTTTAGGTGCTTGCACCTTCCCCACAAGCATGTAGCCTTTAAATCCCACACAAGGATCAGAAGACAGAACTAACTCCAGATGAGCAATGTTAGCAGAAAGCAAATCAATATGGTCAGAGCGGCTAAGCCAATTTCCACTGTCATAGAGTGAAGCTTCAATAGTGAAGTCAGCAATATCATTATTATCAAGTGAGTTATCAATTTTCACTTCCACCTGCATTATAGAAAGAATAAGGTAAAATCAGCAAAATTATGTCATGAGCTTTTAAAATCCCTCCTTTCCAAAAAAATAACATGCTAAAAATTTTAAGCCGTCCCAATTTACCGATTGCCTAAAGTGACAAAAGTTTCTCCCTGTAAGATTCAACAAAATGACAAAACAATAAAGAGGGAAACTATTCTATGGAAATTGGTTGTCTGCTCACAACATGGACATAGCTAGAATGGCAATGGGGCGGGGCGGGGCAGGCTTAAGGTTGTGCGGGGCGGGGAGGGATGCGGGGCAGGTTGAAGTGGCTTTTTTTAAAACCAATGCGGGGGGGGGGGGGTTGCAGGTCTATGCGGTTTTATGTGGGTTCAAACTTAATAGAGTTATAGAGCATTATCTGTTAAGATAGTTTGTTTAAAATTGCTAAAATATTCAAGATAGTAAATGAAAATGGTTCAATCAAAACTAATACAATTTCTTACATGCTTCCCAATTGACCTCTAAAAAATAAAATTTCAAGTCATTATCTATTAAATTAATACAACATAATGAAAAAATGAATTTATTTTTATGAATTTTATTTTTAGTATCAAACTATCTAGAAAAGGAAAATATTTAAAAATTATGTGGGGCGGGTCTATGCGGGGCGGGTTGAAAATGAAAAAAATTGTTATGCGGGTGCCGGGGCGGATTAAAATTTTTGCGGGCTAAGCTCAACCC
>JAJOOO010034654.1:0-11395 GCA_029582685.1 Solanum piurae
TGTTCCCCATAAGCTCATAACGCGGTAATCCTAGTAATAGCAATCCTCTCCTAGTGTATTACATGCAAAGTGATAAGTTAGGTATCTCTAAATCCTTGATCCGGCATCTAGAGAATTTCACCCCGCACCTTGGTCCGGCTACGTGTGTATAGTTTACTAACCCTTACATTTACCTCATATTAGACATCACATCGATGTTTGACTTAGCTATTACTTCGCACCAATCGAAACTAGACTATTAGATAGTATCACACTAAATCTATGTTGATATTTCTTTTCTTGTTGATTACCTCCTTGGTTCGGCAAGTAGCAACAAGGCGAGTTCTAACGTTTGCAACCGCTAAAAAGACTTCTAAACGAAAGAATTATCAATGCATGCAAAACACTATTCAAGAATTACGTATTTACTATTCATACTTTGTTAATCACTCATGGTTTCCACAACCCTAGTTGTGGAATTTAGCTACTCATTATCTCAAAAACACAATCAAAATTTATTAAAATAAATATGATTGTGTTAATCATAAAAAGTTAAGAACAATAGCTAAACTATTTTTTATTAATCACGAATACAAATAAATAATAAAGGAGAAGAAATAATAAAGCACACTTCTCCGTCCTCCACGGCGGCTCTTCCAAAGTTCTTAAGCTAGAAGAAAATTTATATTGTGTATTGATTCTTGGTTCTTGGCTCTCCTCAAGAATAACTTTTCATGCCCTATTTATAGATATAAAAATCCTAAATAAAATAATTGAGTTCACCTTAAATTAGGAATCCAAAACCAAAAGGAATTGGATTCCTTTTTATTTTTCGTCGCGTGAACTGTCCGTGTGAAAGTACCGCCGCCTCAAAGAATTCTCTTGTCTTCACTTGCTGCCACGTGTACAACAAACATAACAATTGAAATTCATCAATTTGCAGCCGCCGTTTCCTTATATACATAAATATATTATTTTATTCAATTTAATCCATTAAGCTGTCTGGTTAATTTCTTTCTTCAACCTTTCATCTTTAATTTGTTTTAGCTTCAAAGTTTCTCATTTTTCCACCAATTTAATCCTACAAATAAAATACACAATTTAGGACAATCCATAAAATTTATGCTCAAAAAGGATAAATATAAATAATAAATATGAGGTAAATAATGATTAAAAATATGTCTTTTGACCTCACATCAAATGCTCAACTCATGGTTTAGCCGACAACATTTTACTGCAATATTTTTACCGAAGCCTTGATTCGGTGAACAAGGGAGTAGCTGACCAACTTTCTTCGGGAGGTTTGATGCAACAACCTTACATTATAGCAGCTCAACTCTTGGATGGTATGATCAAAATTAACCGGGCATGGTACACCCGTAAAGATTAGGTTTCCCCTCTCACTTTCAAATTGACAAAGGATCAGCTTGAGAAAGACCAAGAGAGGGACCAAAACATGGCAAAGATGATGACTCAACTTGACATTTTGGCCAAAAATGTCATGGGAGCTGGTGCAAGGAGTTTCAATGTTGTGGGTGTGGGGTGTGTAAACCCCGATGAGGCCAAGTTTGAAGCGTTGTACAATGAGGAAGTGAACTTCCTAGCCAACCAAGAAGGAGGTTATCGAGCAAACTACCCAAGGCAGGGTGGTAACCAAGGTTGGAACAGGGACAAGGGATGGAGAGATCGTGATAGAGAGTGGAGGGATAGTAACCACACTTGGAAAGCAAGAGACGGGGAGAAGGATATGTATGTTCCTCCCCACGAGCGTCAAAAGTTCAAAGATTCTGAGGGTGGCCGTTCTGGGGATATGCTCTCTCGTATTCTCAACAAGGTTGAGGGGTCCGATAAAATCTTGAAAGAGATGAAGGAAGATGTATCGACCCTTAACCTGACGGTGACTTCTCATTCCATCTCTATCAAGCAGTTGGAGACCCAAATGGGTCAAATTTCTTCTCATTTAAACCCGAGACATCAAGGGGGGTTGCCTAGTAATACTATGTCAAACCCCAAGAATGAATTTTGAGTGAGGACATGCGTCGTGCCACGACGTTTACTAAGGCGCTGCTTGGGGGGCAACCCAAGTTTTTATTGCTTTATTTTTGTTCTTGGAATAATCGTGTGTTGATTGTGCAGGTTGAAAGTGTGGAATGTGTTTGAAAAGTGCAGGTTGGCAAGCAAAATGTCCAGTCGGCGACTCGCCGAAGAGGTCAGCGAGCCCGACTTGGACTGTCGTTGGGCTCAAGAAATCAGAAGATGGAGTCTATAAAATTCAGCGGGCCCATGGACGAGTCGACGAGCCCGACTTTGTCCATCGTTTGGACCCCCACATTTACTGGAGGTCCTGTAAAACTTGGTGAGGTAAGTAACCACTCGGCGTGTCGCCGAGTGGTTCGACGAGGTCGACTAATATCACCGAAAGGGCGCGAACCGAACGGTTTTAAATGGTCAAAGGTTTAAAATTTCAAACTCTTTCACATTCCCTCACTTTTTAACTTCACAAAATCACACCCGCACTCTATATTTCCTATATTCTCACATTTTCTTGCTTTTTGGTCGTTGATCGTGTGTTTGGAGTTGGAAATCTTTGTCGCCTAGCATTTCATTTTTTATTTTCGGCATAAAAGGTTGGTTTTTTGAACCCCAAAACTCGTAATTAGCGATTAAACTCATTTGCAATTTTTTTGTTCTTAATGATGTGTGTTGGGCCTCTTTGAATTCGTATAAGTGTGCTTGTTTGCCTATTTTAATTTTAATATCATGCCTTAAATGCCTAATTGTTAATTTCCCGAGTTTCATGCTTTAAAAATTAATTGAAATCTTGTGGTTGTTCTTAATTATTGATGGGTCGAGTCGGGTGAAGTCTGAGTAACCCAAATTTGTGCTAAATGACGTGCTTTTCCCAATTATGGAGCGGTTGACATCAATCTTAAAGGCTAAAGTCATCAAATGACCAATTTTGGTCAAACCGAAAGAAGTCTGAGTACCCCGATGAAATGGGGTCCTATGGGTCTGAGTCTAATTGAATAAGTGTATGCTTTGTTTTTGTTTTAGGGGGCTACGGGGTTGGTTTTGGAAGTCGGGGTAGAAAGTAGGCACGTTGGGCAGTTTGGCGAGCTGGGTCGAGCTCGCCAAACCACTCGGTGGTTCGCCGAATCCCCTCAATCGCCTTTAATTTCATGCTAATGTTAAGCTTGGGTGTTGTAATTTTCGGTGAGAAGCATGAGTTCGCCGAATGTCTTCTTTGATCTCCCTTTCTGCGTCCCCAACCCCTAAAATACACTGTAACTTTCGGCGGGCTTGTCTGTACTAGCCGAATGATGTCGGCGATTTGCCGAAAGGCCTTTCCCATCGCCGATAGGCCATTTTTCTGGAAAATTTTTAAGCCAATCTGGCTCGCCAAAGTGATTCGACGACTCGCTCATCGGCTCGGTGAGTCTGTCTACAACCTGTTTTCCTGCATTTTTCTTGAATTGTTTCTAACTCTTTTTGATACATTTTGTAGATGTGGCTAGACCAAAGGTAGCAGACCATGACATGCCACCCGCAATAGGGCAAAGGGTATCACAATTAACGAGAATGTAGCTGCATCCAGGGCAAGGGCAACCGAACTTCCTACCACAGGTAGGAAGGGCAAAGGGAACAGCAAGGCACCTGCTCCTGCATCACCGGAGGTCAGCTCCGACAGTGACAAAATTTATGCCACCCACCTCACCATATCTGAGAGTGAGGGTGAGCACTAGGATCCTCGGGATACCACTTCTGAGCCTGATGATGATGAGCTACTGATAGCCCAGAGAGCGGAGCTGCAATCCAAAAGGATGAATTATCCGTCTAGGATCAGGACTCTCCTCCTGTTCTAGACCAGGATGTGGTTCCAGCACCACCTGCACAGTGTCCTCCTTCCCACTCTATGAATAGACTGAACACTGAGGGATTGAGGACCATCATCGAGGAGAAGAGGTTGTCTATTGATGGAGTAATAGACATATACCCGGAGATTATGAGTTGTCTAAGGTCCCACAAGTTCCAGATAATAACTAGACTTTGTGGCCTCTTACGTTCCAAATTGGGTCCGGGAATTCTACACTACCTATGGAGCCCTAGTGCCACAAGGGAAGAAGCAGGCCGCCAAATTCAAGCCCGTTGATTATATGGTTGTCAGGGGCAGGAAGGTGAAGTGTGATAGTGATGCTATCAATACATTTCTGAAGTGTACAAACGATATTGAGGATGATTGCCAATACATGATCAGAACAAAAACGCTGGAGAACATGTTGGCCCCTCTATTATCAGACGGTACTCCTAGGTGGATCGAGGCTGGAGCACCCATTGAAAAGAAGGACCTCAATGTAGCAGCGAGGTACTTGTTTGGCTTCATCGGCAGTACTCTCATGCCATCCCAAAATGAGTCGATTATCCGCCACGCCAAAGCAGCCTGCCTTGGTTGCATCATTGCTGGCGATAAAAATAATTTACCACTAATAATCAAAACCCTTTTTACCAATTTATCTTTCCCTCTGATTTCTTTTCGTAACATTTTACTATTCCCTCCAATAATAAACAACAAAATAAAAGAAAGCCTAATTGATGAAAATCAATTCGCTGAATTGGATGAAGGTACCATTGAAGATGACTAAAAGTCTGACTCTATTTCTTGATAAACAATTATGCTGCTCTCCATGAAAATTTATGGTCATCAACCTTTTTCCCTGGTAAGTTGAGCTTTGCTGACCACCACCACTTGACTATTGATTTTGTGTAGATGATGCTCAACCCTAGATTTCTCAATCTCATCAGTTTTCATCTTCTCTTTTCGTGTAGGTTTCAATATTGTTGCAGATGTCAATCTTCTCCTTCAATTTCTTGAATTCATAGGCAGGATATTCTACTTCTCAAGTACCCAAAGGCCATCTCGATTTGTGAGTTTTGATACGTAAATATGGAGATTTTTTTGTCAAAATAATGTTTTTTCGTGTTTGCTAAGTCCGAATTTGTGATATGTGTCTTCTGTTAAATTGATGGGAATAAGTGACTAAATCGATTCTTCATCTATTTCATCTGTTATTTTATTCATTGATTTCTCTGTTTGCTAAGGTTGTTATTTTCATGATTTTTCAGAAACTTTTTGAGTGTCATTGATGCATATTGATGGTCTTAATTGAATCTACCACTAATCGAGATATGAATTCAACTATGTTGGAATTGTTTGTCTAAGTATGACATACTCTTATTATCTATTCTACTGTTGGTTTGTAGTTTAATGATTAGGATGTCCTATTCTCTTTGCATTGTTGTATCTGTAATTGTAAAAATACCTAGTTAATGTTTCAAGTTTGTTAGGCTTATTGGGGTTTTGCTGATAATTACAAAGGGAGTTATAGTTGCTAAAAGGTTAAAAAAATATATTTACAACTTGTTAGTTTGTCCACCTGAAAGTCTTAAAGGACCAGAATACCTTTTTACTTTTATCCAAATATCAAAAATATTTATTCAAAATAAAATTTGATGCCATATTATTGGTATCAAATCACAGAGAAGAAACAGAGATGTGATAGAAGAAAAAAATGAGACAAAAGAGTATAGATGAGAAGTTAAGGTAGACAAACCAGCCAAATTGTATTACTATCAATTATCATAATGCTATATATATATATGTCGGACAGAAAGATATTATATATTAATATTAAACATTAGTTACATTGCTCAAGCTACAGTAACCCATGTTGCCATCCAAAATATTACATATACTGATGTTTCCCATATTTGCTAGACTAGTTTAGTACTAGTGCTAAGAGGGACTTTTTTTATAATACATTTTCCTCCTCTATCATAAGCTATAGTAGATAGTACCCACTAGGGTGGATATAGTAAAAAGACGACTTGGTTTTGTTGTAGCTTGATGTGTTCGTTGGCTCGCCTAAACGTGTGCTACCTTGTTTCCATTACGGAAGTTGTGGCGGATCAGCGGCCTCCCCAATTCCTTTAGTAATGACATGAAAATTAAACTAGCTTCTAGTTGCTTATGTGTAAGGGGTAGAACAATCTTTTCAACAAATAGAGGAACAATAATAGCATGAACATCCTCAGTTATTACGTCCATAGTTTCATCTACGACTATTATAGATAATACACATGTTAACATCTTAACTTCAGGTAAAGCCAAGTGTTGTCGCATAAACTTTTATTGTGGGAGAGAGTTTAAGCTCTAGTTAGTGATTGAAGCTTAGTCTTTAGGAGTTGAGTTATTCATGTGCATGCTTGTAAATATTCTTATTCCTGGAAATGTCAAAAAGGAATTTCTAAAGTATACCATCTCACCTCTCCCTAAATCTTTAAAATCATCAATAATGAACTAAGTAAGCTGGATCATGTTGATATAAGTAGACTTTAACAAATACTAGAACATATCGGTCAGTTCCCAAAGCTGACATACAACCGAGATTCGGTCCTTCATATATGAAATTTCTCAAAGTACATATAGCTTCGGTCGAACAAAATTGAGAACTGATTAGTGTCCAAGCACCAAATAGGTTCATAAAATTAAAACGGATCTAATAGAGAAAAACATCAATTTATTTTTGTTCATTATATAACAAACACTATAAAAATTTAACTTTTTTCTTAGATGAAGTAATGAATTATTAGTAGGAGCATCAAAATGATGCAAAAAAAAAGTAGGAAAATGGTTAAAATTGAAATCTTAACTCAAAAATTAAGGAGCTGACACCAAAGTAAGATTTTACTTCCAGCAATCACAAGATCATGTCGTTGTCACTCTTTATAACATACTTAGAGAGTGCTTGAATGCCTCCATAATTTTGAACGAGGGGCGAATTTTTAGAACCTGAAATAGGCTTATTTTTCCATCTTTATCAGCCTCACAATTGCTAATTACAACAGTAGAATAGTAAGTAAAACATTTATCATCAAAGTAGAGTTATGTTCAGATTTAGAACGAAATTCAAAACCAAGACACGTACGCGTTGTACGTAATGACCCAATTTCTAAGAACTCATCTTCCCTACTATATAAAATCTGATCTTCTAAGGATAGAATTTCAAAATACTTAAGTTTATCTACTAGTTAAGTTTTCATGTTGCCTCTTCTAAAAAAGCCTTGCACTATTTGTCTTAGAATTTCCTCCACATGTCTCTACTTTGCTCGGAGGGTTCCGCAATTTCTATCTTGTCATATGTAATAAATACATCCCTCCAGAGTCATACTGTATGTTTGCTTCTCTCTCATTTCTCTGTTTTGTCCATGCCATTTTAAATTCTCGGTCCATCATTGATCTTGACAATTCTTACCATTGTAGTATACTTTTTCCAAATTTTAGTTGATATTTTGCAGTAAAGGAAATATATGCTATAGATTCATTTCCTTCCTGCATAGTGCAACCATTTGGTCATAACACTTATTAACACAATGATCGTATAACCCTTATTAACTCGCTGAACAGCAACTAGTATTCCCCCACTCTCTGCCTCTAACATCCTAGCTATTTGGTGGACCTCTTCAATGTTTTTCCTCCGTGTTATTACCTTCACCAATTCCCTATACTTCCAATGAAGGTGCATGTTCTCGTTTGTTCCATCAATGACTCCCCCGCCTACCTGAGTATGAGCAGAGAAAAACATTAGTCAACTTCCATAAATGTGTTGGCAAAAGAAATAGGCTTGCAGTACAGAGGCACTCACCAAGAAGTAAGAAAGCTTCATTCTCAAGCCAATCTTCCTCTACATGAATATTTACTCTTCAGTTATTCCCTCTTTATCCATTTCAGATTGTTGTGGCACCTCATCCTCCTCAAGCTCCAGAAGGAGCTTCTCTACCTCGACATTATTTTCCAATGCCTGACATGAAAACATAAAACATTCAAACATAAATATTAGAATCTGCAAGGAAGTGGACAGACGCAACCATTATGAACACATACAGTGGTTAATTTATCTGCAGTTCTCTTGATAGCAGCTTCCATGGAAGTAAGTTTCTTTTTTTCTTGGACACCTCTCTGGTTATTTCTGTGTGCATGTCCATCATCAGAAACACTTCACGTAGTGGATTGTTTCCTTTCCTTAGCATTTGCTGATGAATTAAAACCATTCCGCTTTTCCACTTCAAAAACTTGCTTTCTCCGTTCTTCTATTGCTGAAGAGACTGCAGAGGGCAAGAAGTCCTTCCCTTGGTAGAAGACAATAAGTTCCCTATCCCTCGAGAACAAGGTTCCTCCAGTCAGCCACTGCAAAGTTTACTTTTATGTGAAACACAATATGATAAGTTTTACAAAGTATAGTCAGTTTCTAGAAAAGACCAAAGTGTTGAATAAAAACAAAAGTATTTCATCAAAGGACTAAACTAATTTCACAAACCTTTAGCTCTTCTGCCATCAGTTCACTCTTAGTTTTCTGAACTCCACTTTTGAAAGAAACTTTTGCAATTTCACATTTATCCCAAAGCTTCACAATTGCAGCAGCCAATCCTTGGAGTTTTCTGTTTCTTCCTGATAAAAATACACGAGCAAGTATAACAAGTGTTTTCTAGTTAAATAACAGTCTGAAATCAGGTTAAACTTACCTAATACAAAATGGTAAGGCAAAGGTCGACCAATTCTCCTCAATGTTGTCATTTCATCATTTGTCAATTTAGGTTTAACTCCATAAGGAAGTAGACGGAAAGGTCTGTTGTACCCAGGGACTATAGCTAACAAAAGATCTGTATCGATAGGTAGTGGCTGACAACCCCACCAATCGGTAAAGTGAGGACCAAGTCCTTCCAGCAACTTATCTATTTCTTCAGTATGTTCTGCTTCTCGAGGCAATTCAAATCGGACTCTGTCTGGAGAACCTACACCCTGGATTACACATGGAGGAGATTTTGTGTCTGATGCATCAGATTTTACCGCATCCATGCCAGATGAGTTAGTCATATGCTCTTCCGTACCCATGAACAAGTCTGGGGTAGCATCTTGTGCACTGCTATTCTCGAAGATATTTTCAGAGAAATAAGGATACTTATAATTAGCTCCTCGATACAAAATTATATTCCTTCCAGATCTCCAGATAACAAGACCTCAAAATTGATTATTTGTTATCTCGATTAGAATTTTTTGTTGAGGTGGAGTCTTTTTAACTTCATACATCCTTGTGCAATAAACTTGTTCAGAAATTAAAATACTAAGATAACTATTCTTATTGAAGTCATGGTGTGCTTGACAATATTATGTCATGAAGAAAGTTAAAGTTAGTTTAGTTGTTACCTTCTCAAAAAAAGTGTAAAGTTAGTTTTAGTATGATAAAGTATTTGTTGTTGCACTTCCCATGTGTTAATCAAGTAAATAAATTTTAGGTAAATTTTTGTCAATGTGTTTCCTAAAAGCTTTAGTTAGTGTTACTTTGATGATTTTTTATAATATCTGAAAGGTTGTGTGTAGCTTTATCCTTTTATAGGTTTTTGAGTACCAGGACAAAGAGATTGACTTGTGTGTGTTGCTTAATCCTAGTGTATTTGTATGACCTCAATTTTGAAATAAACAGTCAAACTAAAGAATAAAAGATGTTTGGTCCTATCTAGGTACAATTATTTATGAAGATGTTCTTTTATTTTTGTCAAAAAGAAGTGAAAAGGGAACATAAAGTTAAATCCTAGGCACAGGAAAAATCACAGTTTCTTCTTTTTATCTTAAGTTTTTGTGTAAGGAAGGATGGAAGAAATTTATTTATGAGAATCTAAAATGTAGGTGATCTCTAAATTTTTATCTAGTTTTAAATCAATTATGTTCAAGAGTTGCACTTATTTGTGCTTCTTCTATCCTTAGACTAAAGATTTACTAAAAAATAAAAAACCATTTACCTTTTAAAGTAATAGTTGATTAGGCACTACTGCATAGGAGGGCAAAATTGGTTTTCACATTTCTTGTGGGAAGTTTAAGGTGTCTAGGCAGGCTTTGGTTAAATCTTTAAAGAAGTTTTTACATGTTGTTGGTAGTGAAATAGCAGCAAGAGAGTTAAATGTAATTTACCCTAGGCAATGCATTAAAGAAAATACTTTAGGCGTTGGAAGCAGGCCTCTGATGGAGAATAATCATTATTATGATAATGTTGTATCTTTGGTCAAATGCGTGACATCTACGTAACTTGTATTTAACTAAATTCTTCTTTTTTTTCCCTGAAATATTGACTATGTTTATGAAGTAAGTGTTGTTATATCTGGATAACTCCAACTGTTATTCTAGATATTTTGATACCTAATTCTTCTTCTCCAACTCCCAAGGGCAATTGGGTAAGTCCAATTGATAATGTAAGTTGAATGTTCATCTATTTCTTGAACTTAATGACAATGTATTCATCACTATACATATTATATCATAAAATGAGATGGACAACACCTTGTAGTTCATCTCAGTTGGTAGGAAAAATCAATAACAACTACTTTCTCTACACTGATCACTACAAAGGTATATGACCAACAAACCATGCATTCCTGTGGTAGACAAATTTTGTTGATAAGAAATAGCATCTTGAATTTTTGTCATATATTTATTTCTTTCGACAATGTTATAAATAAGTTATATTCTAATACTACAAGTTCTATTTTCACATTACACTTCAATCATTTGACAAATTTATTTTATTATTTCAGATCATACAAATAGTCAAAAATTGCAGATGTGGAAGATTTTAATATGATGAAGATTGCGGAACTTATTTGAAGACATATTCTAGAGGATTAGTTATATTAGTTTCAATAATATAAGTTTATTTTTATGTTGTGACATTTCTTGTGGATTAGTACTTTGTATAGATTTAATGAGATATATTTTGTATTATAAATTAAAGTAATATGTTGGCATTTACAGAATTTGTTGCTTTACTAATATTATTAGTAGCAGCCAAATAATTGTGGTTATAGCTTGTGACTTTTATCATCAATTTAATTTGATTTGTTGGTCATATATTGGATGTTGAAGGGAGAAATTAAGATGTTTTCACAATGCATAGTATAGCCTTTATAATTGTGGCCAAACAATTGTCGTAAAAGATTAACTTAGTTGAATTGCTCGTCAATAAAATGGATGCTAAAATATTTTTAGATTGTAGCCATTCAAATTGGCAAGAAAAATTGCAATTAAAACTATCGGCTTTTAGCGGCAATTCAATTGTATTTAGTGGCTATAAAAATGGATGCTAAAAGAGCATAGTAAGCCATTATGAATTTGATTTAATAGCTAAAATAATTGCCGCAGCCAATTGCCATTAAAATTAATACTCCCTCTGTCCCAATTTATATGACATACTTTCCTTTTTAGTCAGTCCCAAAAAAAATGACACATTTCTATTTTAAGTAACAATTTGCCTATAAAATGTCTTTTTTACCCTTAATGAAATGATTTACAACCACACAAATTTCTATCATT
>JAJOOO010034655.1:0-13989 GCA_029582685.1 Solanum piurae
TTAAATAAGCTTTTCACGCGTCGGTAGTGAGTGTATCTCACTCACTATGTCATGTCAGCAAAAAGTGTTAAACTGACATAGCGGGGCATGATATGAGGTGTCTAGAATGAACAAAGCCTAATTAAAATATTTAAGTAAAAATTTGTGTCAATTTTAGGTGGTCATCGATGGGTTAGGCCTAAATATAATTTGTTGTATCAATATGTGTCAATCAAATAAGAAAAGAAGATTCAAAAAGAGTCTGACACATTAGATACATATTTTGTGTCTAATGATACAAAAACTGATGAATGACATTTTTTGATATACCAATGTTTATCCAATAAAAAATGAATCAGTAATTAGCAAGAAAGTATTAAAAATTTAGGACAAACAACCACAAATAAAAATAAAAATAATTCAGATAAAATTTTAACTAGATTTTGTACTAATACGAAAAAGAAGAAGGAATAGAAGAAAACTTCACATAATGAATTGATTGAGATATTTGTTTATACATATGACAGTTTTAGTGACTATGAATTTTTTTATTTTTTTTTAGAATAGTCGGTTTAGATAAATCTTATGTGAAAGAAAAAGGAGAGAGTGAGAGAGAGGCGAGAGAAAGTAGAGAGCGCGCTATCAAGCATTAAGTCTATCTATGTTAGATAATATTGTGTTGAGTGGTCTATATAAGTGAGAAAATATATTCACAATTTCTGTAACAAAAGAAAAAACAGGGCAATATGAACCAAACAGAGGAATCGAAGCCACATGCAGTATGCATTCCATTTCCAGCACAAGGTCATATTAACCCTATGCTCAAATTAGCGAAACTCCTCCATATCCGAGGCTTTCATATTACCTTTGTTAACACCGATTTCAATCACCGTCGATTGCTCAAATCCCGGGGTCTTAATTCCCTCGTTAGCCTACCTTCCTTTCGTTTCGAGTCCATCCCTGATGGACTCCCTCCCTCTAACGAGGATGCCACACAAGACGTTCCGTCTTTGTGTGAGGCATGTAAGAAATCGTGTTTGGCCCCTTTCAGAGACCTCGTCACCAGACTAAATAATAATTCCAATTTCCCTTCTATTTCTTGCATAGTCTCTGATGCTGCCATGAGCTTCACTCAACAAGTTTCTCAGGAATTGGGTGTTCCTAATGTTGGCTTTTGGACTGCTAGTGGTTGTTCCTTGTGGGCTTTCACACAATATCCTAAACTTGTGGAACAAGGTTACGCTCCACTTAAAGGTACGTCTTATATTTATTTTAGACGATTCAGGATTTGAAATTGTTGGGTTGAAGATTCTAACTTTGACTTCTAAATTATTATACATATTAAAAAATACAGTAATGATTTAGATCAAGGTTACAACCGTACCTTGGTTTCTAGCTCAACTACCGTCTATAGATTTTTTAAAGTTACTTAAAAGGTTAATAAGTTCGTTGAGTGTCTGTCCATTTATAGATATTAAACTGTACTTGGTAACATCCCTAGTTAACCATTCCGAAATTAATTACAGTTTCTTTTAACTGGTTGAATTTCAGATGATAGTTATTTAGACACGATTATAGATTGGATACCGGGCATGGAAGGCATCCGTCTAAATCACTTGCCAAGCTTCATCAGAGCCACAGTTGATGAACCAAGCTATATTATAATCAAATATATAGTGGAAGAAATATTGGACAAAATTCCTAAATTCTCTGCACTAATTTTGAACACATTCGACATGCTAGAGAGTGATGTTTTGCAACAAATGGCAACCAAGTTCCCTGTAGTTAATTATACTATTGGACCATTGCATCGCTTTGTGTTGAATAATCCAACTCAAGACGAAGACTTGAAATCAATTGGATCAAATCTATGGAAAGAAGATACTCACTGTCTCGAATGGCTGGACACGAAGAAACCAAATTCTGTTGTTTATGTGAATTTTGGAAGTGTTACAGTGATGAGCAATGAACAGTTAATTGAATTTGCGTGGGGACTTGCAAATACTAAAATGGATTTCTTGTGGATCGTTAGATCCGATTTAGTCATGGGTGATTCAGCCATTTTGCCACATGAATTTCTCACGGAGACTAAGGAAAGAGGTTTATTAGGTGGTTGGTGTTCTCAAGAACAAGTTTTAAGTCATCCGTCAATTGGAGGATTTTTAACACACTGTGGATGGAATTCGACTTTTGAAAGCATATCATATGGTGTGCCAATGTTGTGTTGGCCTTTCTTTGCGGATCAACAAACAAATAGTTGGTTTAATTGTAATCGTTGGGGTGTCGGGATGGAAATTGATAGCAATGTGAAGAGGGAAGTGATTGAGGAACTTGTGAGAGAGTTGATGATTGGCGAAAAGGGTAAAGAGATGAAAGAAAATGCATTGAATTGGAAAAAATTAGCAGAAAAAGCTATAAATTCTTCAGATGGATCATCTTACATGAATTTTGACAAGTTGGTTAGCCATGTACTATTAGGAAATTAAAGGGTCTTTCACCTTAAATTTCTTACAATCAGATTGGCAAGAGGTTCAAAGATTAAGTTTTGTGAATGTCATGTTTCTCCAAGGTTGTATTATGTACTTGCAATAATTGATGAAAATAAACTTTCCCATTCTTGCTAGAAAAACACTATTGTTTCGGATGGAAATGATCTCTTATGACCACTTACAAATTGAAGAGAAAAAGAAAATGACATTTTCAGATTTTCTATGAAACAAAATTGTCAGACCATGTCATTGTCTTGTGAATATTTTTTTCAAGCACATGTGACATGCCTATACACATCCGGATGGCAGGCTGAGCAAATGGCTTGAAAATACCATTTTTCCTTTTATTGGATCAAATTTTCCGTATCCCTCAAACCCTTTCCACCTATTAGATAAAAACGTATTATGAATGACTCAAAAATGCGCTTCTTCCACCAGTTGTCCTTCAATTAAAATGCTGAGGCTTTGGGATTTTTGTTAAATTCCACCCAATTCCCAATTCATTGAAAGAGGATGGCAACAATACCAATTAACCCAAGACAAACTTAATGTTCTGATATCGGCCTCTAGCTAAAAAAAAGTACTTTGCTGTTATCTTTCAATTATTTCATCTATATAAAGCAGCAATCATCACTTAATCTACCAATTTGTTTGCGTGGTGGATTGGTGTTTAGGCACATCAGCATGTGCTTGGAAAAGTCTATATAAAATATTAACGGGTGATTTACAAGAATGACCTTGATGGTGGGTGATCTTGAATTTATGATGCGCGCTTACTTCATGGATAAAACTTTAAACTACTGAACGTGACGAAAGTTTGTCCATGGGGTAAAAAGGAGTCGTCACTGGTTGCAATGGTTTCACTAGTATAACTGGACATTGTATGTTCCAAAAAAATTAAGTATCGCGTACTCTTCACTTTTGATGCCACATGGTGTCGAATTTTTCAAAAATACACTACTTAATACTTTTTTTGGAGAATCCAACACATAAACATTGACATTTTTGAATTGTCCTAACACCCAAGCCAATAAATCAGACTTTACTTATACATATAGCTAAGTTCATGAATCAGGCAAAATTCATGTAATTTGCAACATAAATATTATTAGAAACATTGTATCACTCCTAAATATATACACATAGAGTTTTTCAATAATAGGTGTATCAATTTTTTTGATATACAAATATAATCTGATAATAGATATATCAATTTTTCAGATACACAATTTTTTTCTGACATATAAATACAATTGGCGGTATATTGATATATCAATCGAAGAGGAAGAGTAAAAAAAAAAGAAGAAGAAGAGTTTGAACAACAAATCAAGAACCCAGAATGTAAATTTTCTACAGATCAGTGTTAATTCAATAAAAATGAATCAATAATTAGCAGTTACCCAAAAAATATGAAGAAACAAAATTTCATTGATAAAAAAAATAATATGGGTACAAATCTTTTTATCCCTCAACTCTTCTCTTCTAAAATTTCTCCATAATTCGAGAGCCGTTAGTAGCATTGTAAGTATAAGTGTGTTTCAGACTTTCAGTAAGATAAATATTTTCTTACATTTAAACATTTCATTTTACCTTCAGGGTGTGTTTGGTATGATGGAAAACATTTTTCGGAAAATGTTTTCCAATTTTCTCATGTTTGGTTAGATTAAATGTTTTGGAAAATGTTTTCCAAATCAACTCATTTTCCTCAAATTTAAGGAAAATGACTTCCCTTCAAAATTTAAGGAAAACATTTTCCAAAACTCTCTTCCAACTTCAAATTACAATTATTCTTTTTTTGAAAAAATCAATTTATTTTGTCCCTACCCTCAAACCCCCCACCCCGAACCACCCCCAAAATAATAATAATTTTAAAGCTTGTTTTTAAATTCAATTTTTTTACCTCACCCTCACCTCTACCCCCACCCCCACCCCCTCCCAAAAAAAATATTAAAAGTTATTTTTTTAAGATATTTCTAATTTCAATTTTTTATTTTTTTACCCCACCCCTTACCCTCCCCCATCAGTGCCCTATCACTCCCACCCCCTTCAAAAAGAAAAAAAAAAATTCAGTTTGTTTTTAAAAAATATTTTCAATTTCAAATTATTATTTTTCATCCCGATCCTCGACCCTCCACCCCCAAAAAAACAAATTGAGTTTGTTTTTAAAAAATATTTTCAACTTCAAAATTTTATATTTTCACCCCTACACTCGACCTCCCCCACCCACCCACTCCCCTACCAGCCCCCCCTCCCCCCAACCCCAAAAACAAATTTAAGTTTGTTTTTAAAAAATATTTTCAATTTCAAAAATTATTTTCTACTCTAGTAAAAATAAAAGATATTTCTCAAAAACATTTTTCATTTATAAATCAAACATTAAAAATCTTTTCTGGAAAATATTTTCTAGTCACCAACCAAACATGAAAAAATAAGTCAAAATTCAACTTGTTTTCCAGGAAACATTTTCCATGGAAAAACTTCATACCAAACACACCCTCAATGTCACGCTTTTTGTAATCACAAAATTGTCCTAATATGTTTTAAATCACAATAACTCTTTTTCTTCTCTCGAATTATATATGCAGAATCAAACATCGCTTAAATTAAATTGAAAGTGACAGCAATTTTGTGTTTAGTGGTCTATATAAGCGTCAAAAATTCACAATTTCTGAGAGAGAAAAAAAACAGGACAATATGAATCAGCCTCATGCAGTATGCATTCCATTTCCAGCACAAGGCCATATTAACCCTATGCTCAAATTAGCGAAACTCCTCCATATCCGAGGCTTTCATATCACCGTCGATTACTCAAATCACGGGGTCCCAATTCCCTCGTTAGCCTACCTTCCTTTCGTTTCGAGTCCATCCCTCTAACGAGGATGCTACACAAGACGTTCCATCTTTGTGTGAGGCATGTAAGAAGTCGTGTTTGGCCCCTTTTTGAGACCTCGTCACGGGACTAAATAATAAGTCCAATTTCCCTTATATTACTTGCATAGTCTCTGATGTTGGTATGAGCTTCACTCAGCAAGTTTCAGAGGAATTAGGAGTTCCTAATGTTGGCTTTTGGACTGCTAGTGGTTGTTCCTTGTGGGCTTTCACACAATATCCTAAACTTGTGGAACAAGGTTACGCTCCACTAAAAGGTACTATGAAAATAACACGTCTTACTTATTTACTATTCTCTCTAGCCCATATTAAGTGAACTTTTAGGATATAACATACGGATTAAGAAAAATATTTAAGGACGACATAAAATTAAAGACCTAGAAAATGTAAAATAGTTAAGTTGGTAGGCTCATAGTTCTAGCTCGCACTTCTAAGTTCGTTGAGTATCATCAGTTTATAGATATTATTAAGGTCCATAGATTTTAGTACTTGGTAACTAACATTCCGAAATTAATTATAATTTCTTTTTACTGGTTGAATTTCAGATGAAAGTTATTTAGACACGATTATAGATTGGATACCTGGCATGGAAGGCATACATACGTCTAAAAAACATGCCAAGTCTCATCAGAGCCATTTTTCATTGTTAGATCCGATTTAGTCATGGGTGATTCAGCCATTTTTCCACGTGAATTTATCGCGGAGACTAAGGAAAGAGGTTTATTAGGTGGTTGGTGTCCTCAAGAACAAGTTTTAAGTCATCCGTCAATTGGAGGATTTTTAACACACTATGGATGGAATTCGACTTTTGAAAGCATATCATATGGTGTGCCAATGTTGTGTTGGCCTTTCTTTGCGGATCAACAAACAAATAGTTGGTTTAACTGTAATCGTTGGGGTGTCGGGATGGAAATTGATAGCAATGTGAAGAGGGAAGTGATTGAGGAACTTGTGAGAGAGTTGATGGTTGGAGAAAAGGGTAAAGAGATGGAAGAAAATGCATTGAAGTGGAAAAGATCAGCAGAAAAAACTATCAATTCCTCAGATGGATCATCTTCTATGAATTTTGACAAGTTGGTTAGCCATGTACTATTAGGAAAAGGTTGTTCACCTTAATTTTTTTACATTACATTGACATGTTAAGGTCCAATAGTTCGAAGTTGTACTTTATACTTGCAATAATGGATGAAAATAAACTTTTCCACTCTTTCTAGAAAGCACTATAATCTCTTGTGACTACTTACAAATTGAAGAGAGAGAAAAAATGACATTTTCAGTTTTTCTACGAAACCAAATTTTCAAACCATGTCATTGTCTTGTGAAGATTTTTTTCAAGTGCATGTGACATGCCTATATGGATCATGGATGGAAGCGGAGCAACATAGGTTGAGGCCTAACCGGTAAATATTTCATTTTTAAAATGGAAAACCATAAAAAAAAATGTCCCTAACGTATTAAAAATAATTTAAAAATACCATTGTTCCTTTTATTGGATCAAATTTTCCGCCCTCAACACCAAAATTAATAGACTATAAGTCTATAACACATGAAAAATGGAAAAATTCATATTTCCCGTTCCTTACCTGTAACGGTATCTTCACGTTTGAAATTGCCCCTCAATTAAAATGCTGAGCTTTGAGATTCTTCTTAAATTCCACCCAATTACCAATTCTGAAAATGAAATTATTTATTGTAATTGAATAAGGTGGGCAACAATACCAATTAACCCCAAACAAACTTAATGCTCTAATGTTGGCCTCAAGCTAAATAAAATATTTGCTGTCATCTTTCAATTATTTCATCTATATAAAGCAGCAATTATCCCTTAATCTACCAATTTGTTTGCGTGGTTGACTACTATATATTAATTCATTTTTGGTATTTAGTCACCTCAGCGCGTGCTTGGAAAAATCTTCATTAAGACATTGAAAGGTAAAGAGTGATTTACAAAAATGACCTTGAAGGTGTGTGGTGTTGAATTTTTGATACTCACTTGCTTCATGGACAAAACTTTAAACTGACGAAGGTTCGTCAACGATCTCGGTAGATAATCAAAGAGTTTCTGCTGTCGGTGGACGGCTATTACACTAATATGTTGCTCGTATGGCCAATAAATATGTTAGCAAAAGTTGGGTCACTGTGTATCTTTCATATCTAATTTGCGTAGCATCGTGCATCTTTATGGTGACTACTCCATGGGACTGGCAGGGGTCAAAAGTTCATCACCAACCACTTTCAAGATCATTGGATTGTAATTTCCAAATGGTCTATATAAAGGGAGTAAGCTTGATTAAAACCTTGTACAGCCCATCCCAATATTCACAATATGAGCCAGGTAGAGGAATCCATATTGTCCAAGCCACATGCAGTATGCATTCCATTTCCAGCACAAGGCCATATAAACCCTATGCTCAAATTGGCCAAACTCCTCCATGTCCGAGGCTTTCAAATTACCTTCGTTAACACAGAGTTCAATCACCGGAGATTACTCAAATCCCGGGGTCCCAATGCCCTTGATGGCCTATCTTCCTTTCGTTTCGAGTCCATCCCTGATGGACTCCCTCCTCCCTCAAACGAGGATGCCACACAAGACATTCCGTCTTTGTGTGAGGCATGTAAGAGGTCGTGTTTGGTTCCTTTCAGAGACCTCGTTACAAGACTAAATGATAGTTCTAATTTCCCTTCTATTACTTGCATAGTTTCTGATGCTGGTATGAGCTTCACTCATCAAGTTTCTGAGGAATTAGGTATTCCCAATGTTGGATTTTGGACATGTAGTGGTGGTGCTTTGTTGGCTTACATCCAATATCCTAAACTTGTGCTGGAAGGTTATACTCCACTAAAAGGTACCAAATAAAATAAGAACCCTTACCACGATATATTTTTAATTTTTTTTACAATTTCTAATCTAGTATATACTTACAATTTCTTTTTACCTGGTTGAATTTCAGATGAAAGTTATTTGACCAATGGCCATTTAGACACGATTATTGATTGGATACCTGGCATGGAAGGCATCTGTCTAAAAAACTTGCCAAGCTTCATCAGAGCCAAAGTCAATGAACCAAACTATATTGTACTCAAATTTATAGTAGAAGAAATCGTGGACGAAATTCACAAATTCTCTGCACTCATTTTGAACACTTTCGACATGTTAGAGAGTGATGTTATGAAACAAATTGCAAACAAGCTCTCTGCAGTTAGTTATACTATTGGGCCCTTTCACTCTTTGTTGAATAATAATCTAAAACAAGACAATGATTTGAAATCAATTGGTTCAAATCTGTGGAAAGAAGATACTCACTGTCTCGAATGGCTGGACACAAAGCAGTTAAATTCTGTTGTTTATGTGAATTTTGGAAGTATTACAGTGCTGAGCAATGATCAGTTAGTTGAATTTGCGTGGGGACTTGCAAATACTAAAATGAATTTCTTGTGGATCGTTAGATCTGATTTGGTCATGGGTGATTCAGCCATTTTTCCACATGAATTTCTCGCGGAGACTAAGGAAAGAGGTTTATTAGGTGGTTGGTGTCCTCAAGAACAAGTTTTAAGTCATCCTTCAATCAGAGGATTTTTAACTCACTGTGGATGGAATTCGACTTTTGAGAGTATATCATATGGTGTGCCAATGTTGTGTTGGCCTTTCTTTGCAGTTCAACAAACAAATAGTTGGTTTAATTGTAATCGTTGAGGTGTTGGGATGGAAATTGATAGCAATGTGAAGAGGGAAGTGATTTGAGGAACTTGTGAGAGAGTTGATGATTGGAGAAAAGGGTAAAGAGATGAAAGAAAATGCATTGAAGTGGAAGAAGTTAGCAGAAGAAGCAGTCACTTCTCCAAATGGATCATCTTATATGAACTTTGACAAGTTGGTTAGGGAAGTGCTATCGCCAAAAGGTTCTTCACTTCTTCCAGTAGATTGACATGTTGAAATAATGTTGTACCTTTTTCTTCTCTGGTTTTTTGTGTTCTAAATAAACTTGATTTGGAGTCTCTAGATTAAAGAAAAAACAACTTGCAGCAGATGGTACTTGGTAAAACATTTGTTGTATAGTTTATACTTTCGAATTTCTTATTTCATCTTCCATAAGCCATCCCTCTGTAGCACACTTTACACAGTTCTAGTCATCGTGGTACAAACATCAGTCCTGTCTCTGGTATAGAACAATAGTAACTCGAAGAATAAAACAATAATCTGTTACAATCGATAAAATTATACTAGTGTAAGATCTTTCAACAATATACTGATAGAAGGAAACATACATTATCATATATCTCAACCAAGTTAAACTCAACAACCTATTAATAGTGATGCATAGTGTTGCAATAATACAATATACTGAAAGAAAGAGAAAAAACAAACAGTATATCTGTTTGCTAAAGAGAATGTTACTCAACGACCGAGTGTTTAGGAGAGAGGAGAATTTCATTGATCAATTTGTCTATATTCACATAAGATGATCCTGCTGGTTTTGCAGCAGCTTCTTCAGCCAATATCTTCCATTTCATTGCCTTTTTCTTCATCTCTTTGCCTTTCTCCCCGGTCATCAGCTCTCTTACAAGGGCTTCAACTTCATCCCTCTTCACATTATTGTTGATCTCCATTCCAATCCCCAACTTGGTGCAACAAAACCAACAATTAGTTGGCTGCTCTGCGAAAAACGGCCAGCAAATCACTGGCACCCCACTGCTAATACTTTCAAGGGTCGAGTTCCATCCACTGTGAGTCAAGAACCCTCCAACTGCAGGGTGGTTAAGGACTTTTTCTTGTTGGCACCAGCTTGCTAGCATCCCTCTTTCTTTAGTTTCCTCCACGAACTCGGGTGGAAGAATTGCTTGTTCTCCTAATACAACATCAGGCCTTATAATCCACAAAAAATCCAGCTGGCTATTGGCAAGTCCCCATGCGAATTCGATAAGATGGTTCATAGTCATAACAGTAATACTTCCAAAATTAACATAAACAACAGAATTTGGTTTCTTGGAATCCAACCATTCAAGACACTTTGGTTCTTCTTTCCAAAGATTGGATCCCAAATCCGCCAAATTCTTGTCGTCAACATGTTTCGCAAGCAAATGTAATGGTCCAATTACATACACCGGAGGAACAAGTGTTTGAAGTGATTCAAGAACTTCCTTCTCTAATGCCTCAAATGAATTGACGACAATAGCAGAAGCATATTTTTTCGATCTCTCCGCTTCTCGTATGACATAGTTAAGCATGAAATCATCTGGATTTGCAGTCCTAAGAAAACTTGGAAGATCCCTTAAACGTACGTCTTTCATACCCGGTATCCAATCCAAAGTCGTCTTCTCTAAGTAACCATTTGTCAAGTAACTTTCATCTGAGGATAAAGTCAACAAGAAACAGGGGATATCTTTAAGCAGATAAAATTGAGGCAGAGCATTTAAAAACAGGGGATATCTTTAAGCAGATAAAATTGAGGCAGAGCATTTAAAAACAGGGGATACCTTTAAGTGGAATGTATCCTTTATCAACAAGGTTACAATAATGCATGTAACTTAAAGTCCCACAAGCAGCAAAAGTCCAAAAGAAAACTTGCGGGATACCCAATTCTTGGGCAGCAGTTAGAGTGAAGCTGATTGAACCATCGGAGACGATGCACGAGACAGGTGGCACCTTAGATGAACAAGTATTATTGAGCTTGTCTAGTAACTCTCTGAAAGGACCAAAACAAGTGGTATCTGTTGATTTACATAAAGCTATAATATCTTGTGTTGCATCAGCATCACATGGTGGAAGGCCATCAGGAATTGCCTCAAAACGGAACGATGGCAAGTTCTTGAGACCGTCAGGGCCTCGAGACTTAAGGAGACGCCTATGATTGTATTCATTGTTGACAAAAGTGATGTGAAAGCCTTTGTGATTGAGGATTTTGGCTAATTTTAACATTGGGTTAATGTGGCCTTGGGCAGGATATGGTATGCAAACTGCATGAGGCTTATCAAGTTCAGCACCAGTGGAAGCCATTTTTTACCTTATCTTTTGCTTCTCTCAGAGTGATGGAAAACGAAGGCTATATATTGGCTATTGTTTTGGAAAGAGGAAGAGTCTGCTGAAACTGATAGAGATATTTAGTTAAGAAAGAAAACAAATGCAACTTGTATGTAAGTAAAATCTGTGGTTTCTTATTTAGTTTTACTGATTGATAATTAAGCAAAAATATATACAGATTTCATCGTACTGCTAGTCGTTGTTATTCCCCGCTAACGAGTTTATCTGCAGTTCGTTTTTAATAAACAGTCGCTACCCCCTGGTATGTGCCGCTTTCCTAGTGGCGAAGCTAGAAATTTCGTTAGAGATATTCAAGATTTGATATATATGTATGAGAATTATTTAAAGTCCTTGAGTTGCCTTCAATATTATCCCTTTCCACAATAAAGAACTTTAGTAAACAAGTCATGTAATTAGGCAGTTTTATTCTTTCACACAACCTGTTATATCTATTTCTATATTTTTGTAATTTCAAAACACAATCCTAATTTTCATAAATATTGCCTATTTTCAATTTTATATATAAAAAAAATCAAATAAAAAATAAAAATTGTAATCCTCCAAAATTAGCATTTAAACCTTATGCCCAAACCCATACTTAGTGGTGTCCACGATTTGAATAGAAACCGATTCAAATAGAAAAATCAAATCAAATCATTTAAATAATCAGTTTTTTATTTGAGTTCGATTTAGTTTTACACTTTTAAAATTTAATAATATATGATTGGATATTGATTTTGTTCAAAAAAAAATTCAAAGAAATAACTTAACCGACAAATTATATACATATTTCTTATAATTTATTTCTGAAAGCAAAACATGGACCTTGATGGATACTTCACAGTTCACAGTGCACACATGTGTTGTTTTATGATTTTTTTGTGGCTAGATAAAAAACTTCTTCAAGATTTGCAGAGCCATAACGAGAAGCTAGTGGGTTTGATTATCCTCTGTTGGTTAACTAATTTGTTTTTTCAATTTCTCCGCGTTGTCTTTTGATTTTATTTTTGTGTATGGCTAATAATCAAACTAAATTCAATAAAAATCAAACTGAATAGGTGTATATTTTATTTACTTTACTTTTTAATTTAATAATTTAAAAAACGATTAAACCAACTTGATTTTGATTTAAAATAGACCCAAATCAACTCGTGAACATCCCCTAATTATAATTTGGGCATAAACCGTCACCATAAGATGATGGGTGTTTTGTTGATTTGTTGGGCAAGTATGGACCTTTGAAGATGGACGAGTTCTTGAGCTTTTGCTTTAGAGATGGAGGTGAAGAAGGTTTAGGTTAAGTTGTTGGGTTGGATTTGGGTTAAAATAGTTAATTGGGTAATTTTAATTGAAATTGAGTTAATTTGAGCTAATTTGGGAATTTTCGTTAACATAGAGACAAATGATGAACTTAGTAACGGCATTAGTAAAAATAACTTCATTTTAACGGTAAGGGCATAATCAACCAATAAAACAAAGTTATGGGATATTTTTGACCCTTTTCCCATATATCAATGCAGAAAACTTAATGATTAAAATGTCATGGTTGAAACTATCAATTGTATGTGCTTACGTTTTATAGTTATCCAGTTGAGTTTTTTGTCCTCTATTAATTAGAACGTCAAGACGAGCTAGATCTGTTAGATTGACCCGACTCAACCCATGATTTCAAAGGGTTGGGCTGAAGTTTTGAAGCCCATTTAAAAATAGAGATTTTTAAGCTTGGCCTAAGTAAGACAGCTAACCTATGAAACTTGAACAATGTGGGCGGGTCGGTATGCCAAATAAAAATAGAATAGAATATTAAAAGTAAGTAAATAACAAAAGGAATTCAAACTCAAATTTATTTTGTTATATTGTTATTCGTTAACTATTTAGTTTGCTTATTAATATTTCTATTGATTTAAGTGGTATCATATCAAACGTTATTTAGTTTTATAGAATTTTATGTCCAAAAAGATTATTTTCTTGTACGGTTATATCCAAGATATTTAAATAGTAACACCATGTAGAATTTATGTTACTATAATATTTTAAATTAGAATACAAATTAGAGATGTTGTCACATTCTTCTAAAAAATAAAGCATTGATTTAAATACTCTAGAAGTTGATCCAGCAAAAAGAACTTCAATTTTAAATCATGATCCAAATCTTCGTGATGAAATAAGAAGGGCATATCTTAAACTTGGTCCTTGTCGACCAAATATTACAGAATACCCTCAATCATATATTGCTAAAGCAATGCGTCTTTTTAACTCTGATTGATATAAAGCGTATGATTGGTTAGAGTATAGTGAGAGTGCAGATGCAACATATTGTTTACCTTGTTATTTATTTAAAGGCAATAATATTCATCAAGGTGGAGGTGAAGTATTTTCAACAACAGGATTTAACAATTGGCATAAAAAAAGTAAGTTTGACGAACATGTTGGTGGACCGAATAGTGAAATTTGCTTTGCTTTTGCCAGTTGCTACTGCAACCGTTGAAAGAGCTTTCTCGGCAATGAAGTATATTAAAAATGACTTGCAAAATCGAATGGATGATGAGTTTTTAGACGGTTGTATAGTGCCTTATGTAGAAAAGAAAGTATTTCGTACTATTTCTAATGAGT
>JAJOOO010034656.1:0-15061 GCA_029582685.1 Solanum piurae
CGAACTCCGAATGTGGTGAAACGAAGTGCGTTAGGTAGCTAACTCAAAGGGCTTTCCATGGATATATTATTTGCCACCAAATAATTTGTGTGCTAGGAGATATGACCCTCCAAAGTAGACCCTCAAAAAAGGCTTCACTCTATCATTTTTCGAGTCGTTACAGTTAGGCGATCATCATGCCTTCTTTTCTTCATTCTTTCAATTGCTTTGTTCTTTTTTGCTCATTAGTGTCCATTCTTTGTTCCTAAATCCAAATACTTGAAATATCAAGGATTTACATCAGTTATTGGCACAAAATATGCATTGGAGGACACTAAATCTATTAAAATAAAGTGATAAATGAGTCTACATCGTGGACTCATCAAAGACACTGAGTTGTGGGATGTGATTCTTGACAGACCTTACATTCCCATAAAAGAAGTGATAGACGGAGAGCTTACTAAGGTAATCCCCAAAACCAGAAAGGAATACAATGAGGCGGACAAGAAGAAGATAGAGAAGAACTATAAAGCGAAGAAGATTCTGGTATGTGGAATCGGCTCAGATGAGTACAACAGAATCTCTGCTTGCGAGACAACTAAAGAGATATGGGGTTGTCTCAAAACAACCCATGAAGGAACAATACAAGTAAATGAGTCTAAGGTCGATATGCTAACAACTCAATATGAGAACTTTTGTATGAAGGAATGTGAAACCATTCACGAGATGAATACAAGATTCACTTCCATAACCAACGAACTGAGATGTCTTGGTGAGCCTATTCAAGCAAGAAAACAAGTTCGAAAGATTCTCAAGGTACTTCCCAAGTCATGGGAGAGCAAAGTGAATGCTATCACTGAAGCAAGAGATCTGAAGGTACTCACCACGGATGAGCTGATTGGAAATCTTCAAACCTATGAGTTGAACAGACAACAGGGGTCAACCATAAAGGAGGAAAGAAGGAAAAATTAGTGGCCCTAAAAATATCTTCAAATGATGGGACCGAAGAAGAGGATGAAATGACATACATCACTAGAAGGTTCCAGAAGATAATCAAGAAGCATGGAGGTTTTCAAAAGAAAGGCTCTACCAACAGAGCAACAAGTGCAAATGATCTTTGTCATAAATATGGGAAAGCTGGTCATTTTATGAGGGTTTGTCCAAGCCAGAAGCAGGAAACTCAGGACTTCAAACCTCGAAGAAGGGACCAAGTCCTAGACCTTGCCAAAAGAAAGGCTCATGCTGATCAACTAGTGAAGAAAGCCTTCACTGTCTGGGGAAATACATCCAGTGAATTTGAGGAAGAGGAAGATAGCCATGAAGATGTATCGATGATGGGTGTCAAAAATGATGAAAATGTATTCAACTCCATTTTCTCACTAATGGTAAAATCTTATGATGAGGAGAATCAGGATGAGGTAACTCTTTTTTATCTCAAAAGTGACCTAGATACTTTTTCTATTAAAAGATTGAGAAAACTTACTGATGTACTAATTGACTCAGTCGATGAATTAACTTCTGATAATTTGATGATAAGTAAAAAACTGAGTCTGTGCGAGGATGAAAACGCAGCTCTTAACTCTCAAATGTCTGAAATGAGTGTTAGGATACATATTCTAGAGACTGACAGTTTGCAGCCCAATGAGGAACCTTGTACCTCTGAGGGCGGGAAACAAAAATAAGTAACTTTGAGGTTGAGCTAGAAGAGAAACTGAAGGCATCTGAGTCTAAGTTAGTTGCTCCCTTGAAAGAAACTCTCAACTAGTAAAGTATCTATGTAAGATCAAAGAAGAGTTGAACCACCCCCTCAAATGGACTGATTCGTCTAAGATTCTTTATAAGTTCAACAGCAAAAAGGGTTTAGGTTGTAGATAGATAGAGCCTCCATATAATCCCCACCGTAAATATGTCTTTGTTTCTGACATTCTCTGTGTACCCATTGTGGAAAAAATGGTCATCTGAAAGAAAATGTGAGATTCTAAAAGGAGTAAAAGAAAGGCATGAGAAGTTTCTCAAATCGAGAAAAGGTTATGTAGAAAAGAAAAAAGTACATGGTCCCAGAATCCATTTTAGCATGAACACTTTACCCCCATGGACAGGAAGGTTTCTCATTAAGCCTTTTGATAGTTTTTGGGAACTCCATCTCAAGTGGGTTCCTAAATCTAATAAGTGATTCTTGTGCAGAAGAGAGGGAGCAGTCAGTGCTGGTACTTGGATAGTGGATGCTCAAGGCACATGACTGGAGACACTCAAAACTTCCTCTCTTTGGAAGCACACCAGGGCGGTGGTGTGTCATTTGGTGATGGGAAGAAGGGTTTCATTCTCGGAATTGGGAAAATAGGAAGATCAGTAGATCATTCCATAGACAATGTTCATTATGCGAATGGTTTGAAATACAATCTCTTAAGTGTATCTCAAATTTGCGATAAGGGAAATGAAGTTAAATTCTTATCTGACATGTGTTTGGTTACTAACTGTGTAACTAACAAAGTTGTTATGTCTGCCAAAAGAGTCAAAAACATGTATGTTGCAGATATTGACTCGGTAGAAGGGGACAATCTCTCATGTCTAAGTGCTCAAACTTACAATGCAAATCTATAGCATAGGCGTTTGGGACATGTGAGCTCATCCTTGCTAAACAAGCTTGCTGCAAGGGACCTGGTTCGTGGACTGCCGAAACTGAAGTTTTCTAACAACAAAGTATGTGAGGCCTATGTAAGGGGGAAACAAACGAGATCATCCTTCAAAACCAAGAAAGGTGTGACCAATACCAGACCTCTGGAACTTTGCCACATGTATCTATGTGGACCTGTTAGAATTCAAAATAAAGGAGGTAAGAAATACATTATGGTAATTGTTGATGATTTCTCCAGGTTTACTCGAAACATCTTTCTGAGGACCAAGGACGAGACAGCTGGACTATTGATCACCTTTTCCAAAGCAATTCAACTGAAGGTGAACTGCAAGATAGCAAGCATCAGGTCAGATCATAGCACAGAGTTTGAAAACTCTCAAATTGAAAGCTTTTGTGCTGAAAACGGAATCCATCATAATTTCACTGCACCAAGAACTCCTCAGCAAAATGGAGTTGTTGAAAGAAAGAACAAAACTCTGGTGGATATTGCTAAAACCATGCTGATTGACTCGGGGATTGCAATGAATTTTTGGGCAGAAGCAGTCAACACAGCTTGTTATGTTACAAACAGGTGTCTCATCAGGTCTGTGATCAATAAAACTCTTTACGAATTGTTGAATGACAGGAAACCTTCAATTGCTCATCTGAAGCCTTTTGGTTGCAAATGCTTTGTATTGAATAATGGAAAGGATAATATTGGCAAGTTTGATGCCAGGAGTGATGAAGGGGTGTTTATTGGGTAGTCTTCCACCATCAAGGCATACAGAGTTTTCAATAAAAGAACTTTGTGTGTTGAAGAGAGTATAAATGTGATTTTTGACAAATCTAATGATAAGAACAAGGATGAAAACAATGAAGACATTGAATTGGAGGAACTGATGAAGGATCATCAAGACAACGCAATCCAAACTCATGGAATTGAACAACCTTCAAAGAAAGAAAAGGTGCAGAACTCACAGAGGAACCTGGTCCCTCCGGTGCAACTCAAGTTAGAGATTCTCAGAACCCAGAGCTTGAAGAAGATGAATCTTTTGATGATATTGAAGAAGAGATAACAAGGAAGTCTGGATGGAAACATCAATCCTCTCATCCGTTGGACAATTTTGTTTCTCCACTTGACTCTGGAATACAAACTAGATCCAAAATAAGAAATCTAGTTGCATATTCAACCTTCATATCCACCATTGAACCCAAGAATATCAAGGAAGTCTTAAATGGCGTTGATTGGGTAACATCAATGCAGGAAGAACTACATTATTTTGAGAGAAGTAAGGTGTGGCACCTGGTCCCAGACCCCTCAACAGAACCATTATTGGGACTAGATGGGTCTTTAGAAAAAAACTTAATGAGCATGGGATCATCACCAGAAATAAGTCAAGACTCATGGTACAAGGATATAATCAAGAGAAAGGGATTGACTATGACGAGACCTTTGCTCTTGTAGCCAGAATAGAAGCCATCATAATCTTAATAGTTTTTGATGCATACATGCAGTTCAAACTATTTCAAATGAATGTCAAGAGTGCCTTTCTGAATAGGTATTTAAAGGAGGAGGTTTATGTTAAGCAACCTCCATGTTTTGAAGATGTTGATTTCCCAAACCATGTGTTGAAGCTAGATAAAGCCCTATATGGCCTGAAGCAAGCTCCTAGAGCTTGGTATGAGCGCCTATCAAAATCCCTACTTGCAAACGGGTTCAAAAGAGGTAAAATTGATAATACGTTGTTCCTAAAATCCAGAGGTAAGGAGTTGTTGATTGTGCAGGTATATGTAGATGACATCATCTTTGGAGCTACTTTAGATTCACTGTGCAAAGAGTTTGCTGATTTGATGAGTAGTGAATTTAAAATGAGCATGATGGGGGAGCTTACATTCTTCTTAGGGATGCAAATCAAACAGTCATCTCAGGGCATATCAATATGCTAAGAGAAGTACATAAAAGAACTGCTCAAAAAATTCCAACTGCTAGAGGCAAAAGTTCTTGATACTCCCATGAGCACAAGTGTGAAACTTGACTTAGATAAAGAAGGAGTTGATGTTAATTACACCATGTAAAGAGGAATCATTGGGTCACTTATGTACCTCACTGCAAGCATGCCTGACATAGTCTTCAGTGTAGGAATGTATGCCAAATTCCAAGCAGCACCAAAGGAATTACACTTGAAGGCAGCCAAGCAAATATTGAGATACTTGAAGGAAACACAGGACATGGTCCTCTTCTACCCTTCTGGTGACTTTTTTTATCAAATTGGTTATGTTGATACTGATTATGCAGGTTTTCTTGTTGATCGAAAAAACACTTCATGCATGGTACATTTCCTAGGATCATCACTGATTTCATGGGGCACCAAGAAGAAAAATTTAGTAGTCTTGTCTACAACAGAAGCAGAATATGTGGTTGTGGCATCTTGATGTGCTCAGCTCTTATGGATTAAGTTACAACTCGAAGATTTTGATGTTCTCACAGACACTATTCCCCTCATATGCGACAACACAAGTGCAATGAACATGACCAAGAACCCTATTCAACATAAGAGGACTAAACACATAAATGTGAGACATCACTTTTTGAGGGATAATGTTGAGAAGAAGAATGTGGTGATGAGATTTTGCAAGACAGAAGACCAAGTGGCTGATATCTTTACAAAGCCCTTGAGCAAAGAAAGTTTTGTCAAAAAACAGACTGAAGCTAGGGATGCACAAAATCACCTGATTTCATAACCAGCTTGCATGAAACTCCTCTTTCTAACTATGTTAAGAGGGGCAGGTATCTATACAGGTTGTTTTGTTTTTCGTTTGAGAATTATCATCTGGTACCTTACTGCAGGTACACATTCATGGCATGTTGGCTAGAGGGAAGATTAATTCATACAGGAAAGGCCATCTAAAGAAAAGGACCTGGTCCCCCAAGGTTAGTATCACTTATGCTACATAGTTATCTGTCAACGGTCACTGTCACGTGTCCTTCCCCCATTCATCGTGTCAATTTCAAACGTCTTTTCACTTTAAATTCAAGTGTCGCTATTGTTCAGGGACCCGATACCCTTTTTGTTTTTAAATACATCCTTTTAGTGAATCCAAACCATCCTAATCTCTTCCTAATCCTCTTTTGTATTCACTATTCTGTCTTTAAGCTTTCTTTCTCTTCGCATCAAAATGACTAACTCTTCTTCATCCTTAAAGCTTTGTATCTCCCAAGAAATTGAAAATACAGTTCATTCAATTTCTCCATTCCTCCTCCAGAAGAATCCCCTTCCACACCAGTCTATGGAGTTGGTGAGACGGGTGAATCCAACACACCTCACACTGAAGTGGTGGCGTCTCATACACTTCCATCTGGGGAAGTTTTACTCTGTTCTCCTACATTGGTCCTATCCGGTGAGAAATCTCAAAACTCAGAGGCCCAATCAGTTGTGAAACCCATTGTTGATCTTCCCCCTGAAGAAGTAGAAGTATTTTCTAGGGTTGTGTCATATACGATGTCTGAGGTATTATTTGATGGAGATTTGCCTGAGGGAAAGCGTCCTGAGTCAAACATTCTAGTGGTAGCGACAGAATTGGTGGTTGTACAAAGTTTGGCCTCCCTCAGGGGTGATGCTCAACCAACTTTGCTGGAACAAGAGTTGAGATCACCGGAACAGGTCCCTCACAGTGTTCGACCAAACTCCCAAGTCATTCGACGTTGATAGTGAAAAGGAGGAGGAAGAAGAAGTTCCATTGGTATGGCGTAGAAAAGGTGTTTGAGGTGCTAACGCCTTGACAGTGGGCGTCCCAGATCTAGAAGAAGTTAATGATGTTCATGACACTGAACTCAACAATGAGCCCGCCGAGTCTGAAAGGGAAAGGAAAAGGGAAGATGGTTGAGTCTCACACTAAAGGGGACAAGAAAAGATATGCCATGAGAGGAGAAATGTAGAAAATGATGGGAAGTGCTATAGCAGTAAATGAAATTCAAACGAAAAGAACCAGGAAAAGAAGAAGGGAAGTTCATCTGCCTGAAGAACCTACCTCAACACCTCTGCATGTTGGGTCTAGTGAGACAGAATCTGATGACATTGTTGTGGCTGTGGCGAAAAGAAGAAAGGAAGCAGAGATTGAGAGGGTCAAATTTAAAAGTGGTCAAAAATCAAAATCTCCAGTGAAGAAGGAGAGTGTGAGTAAAAGGGCCACTGAGAAGTCCAAACCCACAAAGGGACTAGGTCCTCGTGTTCAAAAGCAGGTTGAAGAAAAGGTGATGACAAGGGAAGAGCGTATAGCTGAAATGGAGAACCACAAAATGTTGAATGGCAGAGTGTTTGACTCTGAAATTCTAACAAAATTCGGTATGTCCTATCTTTTTTATTTTGTTTCCCTACAAGGTTGGGGTCACCTATTTGAAGCCCCAGCACCATACTTGCATGAGCCAGAAGTGCGTGAATTCTACTATAAGATGGAGCTGCTGAGTGATGGGGGGTTAGGACCACTGTTAAGGAGGTCAAGATACTTCTGGATGAGGAAACTTTGGGAATCATTCTGGGTTTCCTGTGAAAGGGATCCGTTCAATTGAAGGATGCAAACCCTCAAGTGAATTCACTAAACAGGCCACAAAGCGTGGGGACATCAAATTTGTAGGTCTTCCAAAGAAATTTCTCAAAGGGGAGTACCAGTTGATGTTTGAATTCATCAACAAAGTATTGGTGCCAAGGACAGAGAAGAGAACTGTAGCATCTGTTGTTGATCTGTTTCTCATGGAAAAACTGGATGAACTTGAGGAACTCAATCTTCCTACTATAATGCTTGAACATATGCACAGGGTGATGACTTGGAAGTCAACCAAACATGACATTCCTTATGGCTATTTGTTAAACCATGTGTTCAAACATTTTGAAATGCCTCTTGGACGGGGAGTACCTGATACTATGAAGCAAATGTTCACTACTGTCACTCTCTTGGAGTGTGAATGTGTTGAGGGAAAGGCTAAGGGTAGGTCTCAGGTAGCAGATCTTCTAGAGCAGCAAGCCTCTCTCAAAAGAGAGTTGATTGACCTTATAGTGATCCTGAATGATAAGGAGGTTGAAATTGTGAAACTTAAGGCTCAGTTGCAGAGGGCTATCTCCAAGGGACCTGGTACCAGTGTTGTGGATGCGAAAGAGGTCGAGAAGTTGAGAGCTGAAAATGAGCAGCTGCTGAAGACAAATGCCTCATTCAGTGAGGAAGTCAAAGCTCTCAGCATGTTGATGCAAATGAGCGGATGTCTTTTCTGATGAGAACTTTTACTCCCCCTCCCCCTCCGTCCTAAATGTGTGTAGTCTCCCATTTTTCCTTTCCTCCTATCTAATTCTAAGTGGCAAGTGTACTGTTTTGGCTGACTAGTGTGGTCAGCTCTGTGATCTAATGACATTGTTTCTTGTGCCTTGTCTTGTATGATTTTATCTTCTTTATTACTGCTTACTTGTGCATGTACGGCGTGGCCCATCTTGAATTCCTAACGTTTTGCATGCAGTCTGTGTATGTTTACTGCTACTCCTTTTCAATGATGTCTAAAGGGGGAATAAATGGATAATTGTTGTGAAATTACAGTCTAGTAGAAGATGGGGAAATTATTGATAGGGGAACTGGAACTGGCCATATGTTTTGTGTTTAGTACAAACAGGGAGGGGTATTACTCATAGGGGGAATTAATGTTTTTGATTGCATGAATGTTAAACTCATGTGAGGCACTTTCACGATTGTTTGTCATCATCAAAAAGGGGGGAAATGATAAGTCTTAATGCTCCTAGATGTTTTGATGATCTCCTCACAAATGCAGGGACCCGGTCCTCTGCAGAGTATGTTCGTCCAGGTCTATATGCTATACAGCTGGAAAGTTGTCCGCGTCAGAAGTTGGTGAGGTCGTCAGTGTACTACACCAATCAGAAGGGACGAGGTTGTTTGTCCAATGTGTATTAACTCTTGATGTTTGATATATTCAAGATGACAAACAACAAATCATTTATTTATACAAAGAGAGATATTCAAGCTTCAAAAACAACAAGGGACCTCATATATTACCTAATTGCTTCATGAACCAGCTGTTACTTTGATTGCTTGTATTTGTGCTTATATTGTAGGAATCGTTTCACTTGTGATAGAAATGTTTCAACCTTGGGTGAATCATTGTAAGAACTTAGTTGAGGGCAACTTCGTGTCTTACGTCAAATTAAAGTTTATATTAATCAGTTGGGTTAGTATAGCGGGCAATGCAAACATTGCTTTGGCTCATTGAGTGATAGTGTATTACTCAGAATAGAGATTAGGAGGTTAATCTCGTGTGTGTTGTAAACTGAGTTTTACTTTGGCTTGTGAAGTTTAGTAAAAGCAGTTTGAAAATCCTGTGAAACAGGTTGTGGTTTTACTCCCTTGAGCAAGGAGGTTTCCACGTAAAGTTGTGTGCGCTATCTTTACTTTCAGTATTTATTTTCTGTTCATCGTAATTGTGTTAAGGACCTGGTCCTATCGTAATTAGTGGACGCATACATTTTACAATTAAAGGATAAAGGTTAGTATGAGAAAATCTAGCTCAAGTGGACGTTGCAATACCATTACACTATGTAGGCTTATTATGCTAGAAATAATTTTAATTTCTTAAAGCCTAATTTTAAGTTGATGAGTGAAAGATTCAAAGGACTGGTGTTGGGTGAGAAGGTGATCATATTTGTGTAACTGGTCATAACTAACAAAAACTTTTTTGAATGAAGTTGATCTACTACTATAAAAATACGAAGTGAAACATACCTCAAACTAAAAAAGAAATTAACAGAGTGGCCTCGATTAATTATATGTCTCCTCCTACGTATGGTTGACCCTTCTTGATCTTGTGGTCAAGGGATAATTCAACTGTAGAAAGAGGGGTTCGACATGCTCGTAAATGAATTCCTAATTTTGATCTCTAGATATCTATGTTTGTGGGTTTCATAACGTCAAAAAAGGGACAGAGAAGATAAACTTACCTTGTTTGTTTGAGACGGGAGAACCTGCAAGTATGAGGATCAGAAAAATTAAAATGATCCAGTGCATCTAGAAAGGTAGACCATCAACCTTTTGGGAGAAGCAAGACTAATTTCACATAATACTAAGGATAAACTGATAAAAAAAATCATTGAAGGATCAGTTAGTATGAGAAAATATGCCTCAAATGGAGGGAAAAAAATAAAAAGTACAAATTATTTACACATGAAGTTATGTTCAATGCAATGTAGAATATTATTTGGTTGTGAAAAAATTTCTAGTCCCAGGGAACTTATGGATAGCAGATCAAACAAATAAAGCATCTTATCCCAAAGATATAGTCATCAACAAACAATCTGCAAAGCCATCTACGCCCTGCTCTCAAACGAAACAAAAGAAAGCATGTTACCTAGAAAACAGAGCAACTCTTCTCGTCGTACATTTGAAATTCGCACAATTAAATGCCAGAATCTTGAAAAGTAGCGATAACAATGCATGGATTAACCTTAGGTAACATTCATGATGAAATCGGTAAAAATGCCAAAGATATTATATGACATACATCAACTTTTAACTTCAGCGATAAATGTTTACTTCAAATATAACACATTATGTTATTGGCACACTTCAAAGACAGTTCAACTTCAACATCTCCTTTTCTTGGATATGAATTCTAAACAATTTAGACATACTTATCACACTAATTTGATAGCCAAAGAATGAAGAACGATAGGGCAAGTGCTAAAGACAGAAAGGAAACTAAAAAAAAAATATAATGACAATTGTTTGTTTTGACATAATCACACTTCCTTATTGATATACTAATAATGAATGATCAACTTGAATATGCAAGCCTAGTATAAGTAAATAATATACCTCCTGGCTGTTGAATGATGTGTGTAAGTCAGAACACTCCTGTGTAAAAGAGAAAGAAACAAAACTTGTTTAGCTATTTTAGGCATATTATCAAACACCTTAGTTACATGGAACTTGCACCCATGCAGAGAGAATTTTCGTAAGAGACGGTTGATGAAATAATCAAATTCCACAAAATTAACAAAAGAAGTCACGAACAAGCAATCAAAAAAACAAATGTATCATCCATCAATGATACAAAATGGTACATCATTGAAAAGCAAATAGAACAAATTCAAGAACTTCAAAAGTAGAATAAAGAGGTTAAAATCAGTAATCTCTAAGAATTGTAGAATCAAATGTTTACATAGTGACCAAGTTATATCACAACAAGAAGATCGAAATAAAGAGCAAAGATATGAAGAATATCATATCTAAGTATCTATATCTATATCTATATCTATATCTCTCTATACTACCTTAAAATATGAACTTTCAAACTTGAATGTTAAATTACTATAATACTTTCAATTAAAAGTACTCAAATTATTTTATTTATTAATTTAATTATTTGTATTATATTAAAAATAAATATCTTTTCACAGTAAAGGGTTGTAATTTTTTTAAAAGAGTTGTGACTTTTCTAAAGGGCTGCGACTTTTTTGATGGATTGTGACATTTTCGATGAGTTGTGACTTTCCAAAGGGTTGTGATTTTTTCAAAGGGTTGTGACTTTTTCGATGAGTTGTGACGTTTTCGATGAGCAGTGACGTTTTCGATGAGCAATGACTTTTTCAAAAGATTGCAACTTTTCTGATAAGGTACAATTAGCACCTATTCATACTACTATTTGTTAGCTATAAATAGAGGAGTTTCCTCTCACTTTTAAACTACAATTTTTTAAAAGCTTTGTACTCTTCTTCTTCTTAAAAAATCTCAAGGGTTATTTGCAACAGTTGATTAAGTTTAAAATTCAACGAAATTCGAGGTATCACATAAGAAAGAGTTGGTGAACAAATTGTAGCAAATCATTCAACAATTCACACTCGTATTTTCTTACGAATTTCATGAGTTAACAGTGACGAAAAGTTGTGGAAAAGACAATAATAATAAACAAATATAAAAAATGTCACATGATTTGGGTAATATATTTCTTCTTTGTTTTTCATTTTTTATTCTCTTACCCTCATGAAGGAGTTTCTTTCTAATTTTGCTAAAACAACGGGCATCGACGTAGTCCATTGAATTATTAGTTTTGATGTTAATTAAATCTACTATTTTAAAAATAAATTTTTACTTTTACTTATAATATGATAATATATTCATGATAATAATTATTTTTTAATAGATATGTAAGTAAAAACGAATGGATCAAGTAAAGTGTTGGTGGCAAGAGATTTCAATCAAATGGAACACTATAGTGAATGTAACATGAACATACATTTTGATCTTCCTTCTTCATTGGCTATGTATTGTTCCATATATTTTTTTTATATTTATATTGAGTATGAAATTTTTTAAGTATGAATTTCATGTTATTTTGTGTTAATTTTATTTTGAGAAAATGTTTTGTCACAAGATACTCCTTGCTAGCTATATAAAAATAGATAAGAAAATAGTGATTGATCATAAAATAATCTTAAATCAAATTAAAGATTCGATAAATAATACTTAATTTATTTCATCTATTAACTTTTATTATTGAAAAAGTTTAATATTTTATATCACGTTACATCTTCTATAAGTACTAGATACTTTCATTAGACAACAACTATATGGTATGTATGCGGCAGAAACAAAGTGAAGACTAAAATTCTACAAAGATAAGGTAGAAACTTAAAGAAATGAATTTTTTTTCCACCAAAGGTGATGTTGTTCATATATTATAATTAAATTATGCTACTATATATATATATATATAACAAAGGTCAAGCTAAATATTTGACATACACTCAAATATTTATTTAACCATCATTTGTTATAACAACAAAATACTTTTTTTTTTATTGTAAAATTACCTCTCTATGATAGTGTTACTCAAATATTAATTAAGTAATAATATTTTGTAAAAGATAGATTGCGTATAAAGATAAAATATTGAAATATTTATGGTAATCCTTATTAGTGTCATGCACATACTCAATTTCAAGTATGAATATTTAAGAGAAAATTGTACTTAAATGGTGTCCATCATTTATGTTCATAACCTCAAGAGGGAAGGCTATTGGTGACATTTTTTGTATTGATTTTTTTTTTTTGTTGGTTAGATTTGCTTACAAAATTGTGTGAAGTAAAAATACTACTAAAGAAATGTCACTTTCTCCCCACATTTAAACTTTGAATGTATTTTGAAATGTTTCAATGTTATCTGGTCATTTTGATCTCAAAATACAAGTAACTCTATGACAATTTGTATTAATCATTTAAAAATTCTTGTCCTATGTTTTTTCTATTATAATTATTTACTAAAAAGCTTTAATTTAGTAATATTAATTCTATTTTACAACATTGTATACTATATATACGATACACACATGCCGTGAAACTAATATTACTAAAAGTGGAAACGTTCAAAGTGCAAAAGCTAAATTATCATTTTACTCTTACATTAAAATAAAATATTATAAAATATTTAATTAATTAAAATACTAAACAACAATCATATCAAATATAATTACAATATAATAAATGTGCATCTTCCAATAAGTTATAAAGTTTGATTGAGAATTAATTAAGAAGGTATATTCTGATTTTTCAACCTTCATAAAACTTTTGAGCTTTCTACGTTGATTAATGTGCAGATAAAACTTCTTACGTTGATTAATGTATAACAAATCATTAATCTATAAGTTGGTGTGCTATATATATAAAAACTTTTTCATTGCAAAGACATTTAATAAAAATAAAGTTTAAAAAATAATAGAAAAAGTAAAATATGAATCTAATCTAATCTAAATGGATAGGAACGTGGTCTTATCTTCAAAGTTGAATTACCATTTTGCCCTTACGATAAATTAAAATATTATATATTTAATTATTTAAATATTAAATAGTTGCACTACTCATCCAAATCTGCTCATATTCTCTTCACGTTAATAAATCAAGAAAACATAATTCCCCATTAAACAATAGTAAAATATTATCAGTTTGAAACCTTTTAACTAAATGAAATGGAATAAATTATTAATAATATTATGACCATGCAACCAAATAATGCCATATCAGTTACAAACGAGCGAAATTATAATACTATTATGTACATTGTACCCACATTAATACTATACTAATAGATCAAAATTTATTGATTCTTTATTTTCTTTCAGGTTTACCTGAATAAATTATAAAAAGCATGATTCCTCTTTAAACAATATAATGTCAAATCAATTACAAGCTTTTTACTTTTAAATTTCTTTTTATTTTTCTTATTTATGTTCTATATTTAAGAATCCAAAAGGACATAATTTTACATTCAATATTAAATTTCAACTTAGTTACTATGAGTCTTTTCACCTCTCCTAATATCTCCTATTTATATCTTAATCGTATATTCAGTGTGTATCTAATTTTATGAACAGTTGAAGTTGAATTTAACTATTGTAGAGTAATACTTTTCCTTGTTCTCTTTTTTTATTTTGATGAAAATGCTTTTGTTTTATAAAATCTTGATTTGTTGATGTGATGTTTAATTATATGTATGGTGGTAAACTTATGTAGAGAGAGTAATACTTTTGTTTTCGATTTATTTATCGATTGAGAATACTTCTGTTTCATTGAATTTTTATTTGATGATTTCAAGTTTTCATATACGCAATTCATTTGTATTTTAGGTTGTGTAGGAATTTTAAGGTTATTCAACAATGAGATGTGTACCTTATTATTCGCAGCGGAAGTCGTCGATCTGCTTCTTTGACATGTTGTTGCTCAAGTCCGTCTTTGAATCACTAGGAAACAAAGATCTGATCACAAACTAGAAGTGTTCTTGTATGTGTTGATTTGATTTGTCTTCTCAGAAACACACTTCTTTGTTTCTTGACTGTTTTTCAAAAGTTTTTCCTCTCTGTATTTTTTACATTTCACATTCACTCAGGAAAACACTCCCACTAGGAGTCTTTTAAGGAGAGGTTGAACAGTTACTTTGTAACTGTTCTGCCTTATCTTTTAAAAGGATTTATCCAATTAATTATTAATTAATTAATTTGGATAAGGCATGAAACATATTGGGTCGGGTAGGGTCGGTCCACATGGGCGATCCACGACCCAAAACTTACATCTCCCACTTCGCACATGGTGGACAAAACCCAAGTCAACATTATATCAATCAGACACACTATTCATACGACAAATAGTTCGTGCGACCTGTGAGCATTAAGAGCTTACCTTTAAGGTTTTACAAGCCCTACATAAGAATTCAATCACATGTGGAAAGAATTCACTATTATTTTAAGGACACTATTATTCACAATACCCCAGACTTCATTCACTACTTCAATAGTTACTTATTTGATCCCTCATCCTCTCAAGGATATTAACTCGAGTTCATATTTAACTTTATACACACAATTACACTCGAGTGTAATAGCCGGCTTATGTATACAAGTTGAATTGTTCATTTATTCATCTTCCCTT
>JAJOOO010034657.1:0-20427 GCA_029582685.1 Solanum piurae
TACTTTATATAATTTTTAATGTGATATGAAATTATATTTTATTCTAAATTTTTAAATAACATAAATTGCAAGAAAATATAATATAATACATAAATTAGGGGACAAATTCAAATAAAAGTGACATACAATTACATAAACACTCAATTTTCAAAATTATTACGTTGCTCCCATAAATGCTCTATTAATGCATTACGGAGTTCAAAATGAGCATTTTTGTCCTTAATTTTTTTATGTCTAGCTAAAAATTGGTCAAACCGGAGATTTTCATCTACCACCATTTCTATAGTTGGAGTTGGAGCTTCTATGACATCTTGAATTGGTGCATTGAGATCACGTTCATCCTCAATTATCATGTTGTGCAGTATAATACATGTAGTCATTATATCATGTAGCACTTCCTCTCTCCAAAAACGTGACGGTCCTACAATAATTGCAAAACGTGATTGCAAAAGTCCGAATGCACGTTCAACATCTTTTTGGCACGATTCTTGTTTCATTGCGAAATATTTCTTCTTTTGGGAATGAGGATCACGAATAGTTTGAACAATATTAGATGATTTAGGATATATACCATAAGCTAAGTAATAACCCATATCGTATTTTTTTCCTTGAATAACATAATGAGCGGGAGGCGCAATACCGCTAGCAAGATTGGAAAATAAATGTGATGACTCTAAAATATTAATATCGTTAATGATGCCAGGCGAACAAAAATAAGCATGCCATATCCAAAGGTCATAATCAACAACAACTTCAAGAATAATTGTTGGTGATCCACTATGACCTGCGTATTGCTCAGCCCACGTCGTTGGACAAATTTTTCATTTCCAGTGCGTGCAATCTATACTACCTAGTCACAACCGCAATCACAACCACAATCGCAACAATTCTCGGAATCATATCCTAATTTTTTTCCGAATAGTGTTAAATCTGAAAACGACCTACCGGATTACTAAATTATTGTTGTGATCAATTAATTATTATGTTATGTATTGTATTTTATCTTGTATTTAAATTTTTATGTTGTGGATTATATTGTATTGTTATCTTGTATTTAAATTATTATGTTATGTATTATATTGTTATCTTGTATTTAAATTATTATATCATGTATTGTATATTTAAATTAAATTTTTTCATCTTGTCATTTTAATTTTGCGTATTCTTTATAATGAAAATTAGAAAAAAAATTAAAATACTATTAATTTGAAATTAAAATAGTATATATTAAATAATATTTTTTTAAAATATTATATTATATTTAAAAAAGAATTATGAATATTAGATATTTAATTAATGGAATTATATGTAAAATAATATGTTAATTAGAAAGTAATAGAAATAATAATATAATAATGAAAAATTGAAATAGAGTGTGAATCCAAATTTGGAGAACTACTATTCAACTCTCTGAATTTGAAGAATAGAGGGTGATTTGGAGATGGGTTGAAGTGCCCATTCTCTATTTTACTCTCCAAATATAGAGAATGGAGAGTAAAATAGAAGTGAATTGGAGATGGTCTGACTCGAAGCTTTATAAGTTTCTACGTCATACAACATATTTGTGCTACTAGACTCGTGGGGAAAATAACAAATGTCAACTGTATAATTAGCCTCCTATCATCCAACTGTTTCTGACAAAGAAATTACTAACGCAGTTTTCGCGTTTAGCGTGATCCGACGAGAACTTAATGATTAAAATTAAAGCCATAGATTAAGGATGAGGTCTTATCAGCAACAGTGTTTTCACTCTTCTAAAGACCATACCGAGGAGTACGTACTTATAGACCTTGTAAGTGATAGAACCATTTATGCAACATAACCATATTTTTAGTAACAACGAAGAAACATGAGGTAAACTAAGATTAATGGAATTATCATCAGGAGGAATCAGTGGTTTGCGTCAGAGACCAGGCAAACCAGCTTTATGCATATCTGCTACAGTCCCGGCAGCTTCTGCGAGATCATTCTTCATCATGCCAACTTTTGATGTAATATACTCTTTATATTTTGAGACTGAATCAACAACAGCAAAGAGTTCACGGGCACACAGCTGCACTTCTTCCTCAGTTTGTGCGATTGTTTCCTGTAATTTGGCCTTTGACGCCTTTGAAAGTGAAAAAGATGCCAATTAAAACGAAGATAATACATCTAAGACGAGAAACCACACAAGTCAACATTTGTCGGAGGACATTTAGAAGCCATGCATTACAGTATAAATCTTGTCTAAATTGCAAATAGCCTTACCTTCAGAAAGTCCACCGCCTCTCTTTCAACCTGATCCAACTTCTGAGTCTCTGCTTCAACTTCCTCAACTATCCTTCCGGCTTCTGTTGCACAGCTAGATGTGAAATCCAGTCTTTCCTTCTTTACCAAGTCCAACTGAGCCTCCAACTATCATTAATCATAAAAGGAAACAAATAGCCATATTAGGCTGAAGGCACCGTTATACATCCCCAAAGGACTAATAGAAGATATATTTTAAGCTGATAGACCTTATGCCATTAGAATTTGTGAATAATGGTAACATTACCTTATATAATTTTCAAATTCAATGCTGAAAGGCCAAAACATTTCAGCAGTGACACGAATGCACGCAAGAAGAAAAAGAAACACAAATATTCCATGGCTAAAGAGAAGCTGTTCAGTGGCGCTGATATAAATGATCAACTACTAATTCACTTCATAAAAAGAAAAGAAACTCAAAACTCAGCTCATCGAGGCATGATAAATCATTACTTTCTAAAATTTGGATTATAAACAATTTTACAAGTATCAATTATTACTCAACACATTCTTTTGTGCATATTTTAAAACAGAAAAGTGGGAATTTATTTTTATGCATTTTCGATATCCAAATAGTGCAGGTACCTCGGACTCTAAGAGCATCTCCACTAGAAGATAGAATGCCACTTATTATGTCATTAGATTCACTTCCAATAAAATGTTACTCCCTCTGTCCCAATTTATATGACATAGTTCGGATTTCGAGATTCAAACAAGTTTATCTTTGACCGTAAATTTTTCATATATCTTTTAAATATTTTGAATTATCAATTATTGTGACTTATAGTACTTTTTATGTAGTTTATATATAAATTTCATTTTAAAAAATTTGAAGATTTCATGAGCAAATTCTCGGTCAAACTCAAACTGTTTGACTCTCGAAAAGCGAAATGTGTCACATAAATTGGGACAGAGGGAGTATATATTATACAAAATTAAACTTTGTGTGTGTGAGAGAGAGGAACACTGTCCAATTCTATAATGGGATAGGATGCTGGCTAAACTTACATCATCAATGTGAGCCTGAAGAGTAGCCAGACGATTCCTCTTTGACTCTACTTTCATAGCCTTCTCAGATGACTGTTGCTGGAGAGATATCAACTCTTCCATTTTCCCCATGGAACTCTTTTTCATCTCATCTTCAAAGGATGCAAGAGTGGGCTTTAATGTTTTTTTGTAATTTATACCTAATACCTCCGCTGGTGAGGACCCTTGGGGATTCAATTGATACTGAAATTCATTTCCAAGCTTTAACCTGAAATTTCAAATGAGGCTATTTGTTGTCAGAGTCATTGAAGAAATGATGACGAGCAACAAGTAGAAGGAAAGTTCCACTGCAAACCAGAGAAAACATACAAAACTATATTTGCTCAATCTCACTTTGACTGATCTAGCTTCAAACTTACAATATTAACCCCTCCCAAGTTGTGATCTAAATCATCAAATTGTAAAAAATATGCTCCAACAGTTCAATCTGATAAGCTATGGAAAAGAATAGAACTTTTCAAGCAGCAACAGGAATGCACAGTAATCTGACAAATGATTATTTCATAGACACTCTCACAAAAAACTTTTTTACTGTGTGGCATTGGGTATTTTGGTACATGCTTTGGCCAAATTTAAAAAGTGTATCATGTTAGATAGAACAGATGATCCACCTGTACTTTACACAATTCAGATATGTTCACCCAGAAAAAATGTAAGTAATACAAAGGTATCTGAAAAGTTCAGGTGGTTATACAATAGAAACAAGGATCTAACTCTCTCAGATGATGGGCGAGAAGTAAGTCTATCTAGAAGAAGAAATTTGTTTTATTTTCCTAGTTACACGAAAGGAAGACATGTATAAGGTTAGGCAAAACAAAGAAACAACAAAAATAACATCAACAATTGCCGCATAATTCAACAATAAAATAAATAAGATTATAAAACATGAATAAAGAATAAAAAATACTCTTCATGAAGGACTGTCATATTGCTGTAAATACAAAACTCAATTCCAACATAGCACTTCCAGTCAAGCAAGATACATCTAATTCATGCAGAGACAACAACAGTAAAGGATGAATTTTACTTAAAGAAATAATAGTGTATTGGAAAAACTGAGGCATGCTGCAGCCTTAGTTTCTAACAGGAGTGATTGGAAAAACTAAATTCGAGAATCTATAAGTAATGATGAGAATCTTAGCATTATTGCCTTGTGACTAGCATGGTGTTCCTCATTCATATCTCAAGTCAAAGTTTAGTGGAACAGCACTACAACAATGGGCTAAATTGTGATTCTCATATATCACTGTAGCTAACAATTCACTACCCATTAGAGAAAGAAAGGCATGTTTTTGAAAGTTAGTGAATCAATTAAAACTCTGAGAAGCACAGATAGAAAATCAGTTTACATAGAACTTTCAGCAAATTGCATTTCCATTAATCTGTCACCTAAACTATCTGCTGAGAACCCATTATAGAAGCAATCTAACCGTATCATGTTGTAACGACCACTTCTACTTAAGTGAATGTTAATAGAAACAATCAATTGAGGGAAAACAATAGAATGTCCTTCCAATCTTATCTTAGTACTCATATTCTTATAGCTTTAGTCCAACTAAAATAGCACAGCAATGCAATATATCCATGCCCATAGAACAACAAACACTTAAATTACGAAAAATATTGAATCTCATTCTGGTAAATGGAAAGTAAGACACTCTTATTTGAAACATCAATAAATAACAGGAGAGGGAATGACAACCTCCTGATAGATTGGTTGCACTCGATCATTAGCTCCTCAAGCTTCTTGTACATGTTCCCAATCGCAGAGTCGAGGTCCCAAGCCTTCTCCTCCCATTCAATCCTCTGGTTCTCAATATCCCCAATATCCCTTTCCAAAGCATGCAACTCCCTCTTCATCCTATCTGCATCCCTGGAATTAATCCCTTGTTCCTCTACCCTCTTCTTCAACTCCTCATTCTCTGCACAAATGCTCTCTTTCTCTGTTACCTTAGTCTCTAACCCTTTTTCTTTCTCTTCCACCATCTTATCCATTTTCACTATATGCCCTTCTAACTGTTCAATGATAGCCTGAAACTTCTTGACATCTTCCTCCAACGCACTCTTCTCCTTCTCCAACGTCTCTCTTTCCGATGGTCCTGTCTTCATTGCTTCCAACTTCTCCTCCTGAGCCTTCACATTCTCCTCCAAGACATTCACATTCTCAACCAACCGCTCCTTATGTTGTTCCAACTCTTGCATAAATTGACGATCCAATTCATCTACTTGTTCATCTTTCCCCCTAAAATAATGCAAATAACTTTCTATAGTATAGCTCAATTCCTTGTTATCCGGAGCTAGTGGTTGAGCCGAACTCAACCGGTGATCATCAAATTTACACAGCTGAACAAGCCAGTGAATTGCTGCAAGTAGACTAGGCCAGGAATGAGGCGTCCCAGGGGCGCGTAATGCAGATTTGTTCAATTTCACGGGGCAATTTAGGGATTTCAGTAGGGTTTGGAGATTATCTTCGAGTTTGTGCGACTCTGCTGATGAAAATCCGAAACGAGAGAGAATGAACTTTAGGGTTTCGGTGATATCTTTTGCAGAAGGGAGAGGATGTTTGAGAGTAAAAGGGAGAGAGTGGGAGGAAAGGTAAGCATTGATTGTACGCAGAGCAGAGAGTTGATAGGAGCGGTCGGAGATGGGGATAGCGGAGGACCGTGTGTTTACACCGGCAGATGAAGGCCGGCTACTGGCGAAGCTTGCGTCGGAATCACGGCCGCCGGTGGAGATAAATTGCCTTGGGTCGTTGATCGGAGTCGGAGGTGGATGGCGGCGATCCGGCACTACAGAATTGGTACGACGTCGTCCGGCGCCTCTCATTGTGCAGTATACTGCTGCTTGATCTCGGTGGCTAGTGAAAGGTTTTTGTGTTCGTGCTTTAAAATTGGAAAATGAGAAATGGCGGCATTTCAATTAGAATTTCGGTTTTAAATTGTTTCTTAATTATGCTGTATATAAATTTTAATCCTTTAAATTTGTCAACTAAACATTTTGATTTTCGTCTATTATTTGGCAAACTTGAAGGAGTATCTCAGTTTATTTACCTAAAAAGGTTATTGCATGTTACCCTTTGCCAATGCTGTAATTTAATTAAGTACTCCCTCAGTTCATCTTTATTTATCTATTATATTATTTTTGAATATTTAATAATATTTGTTTAGTTTATAAAATTAATGAATAATTTATCATGTTATGCCTATTTTATCCTTATTATGAAATATTATTTATTTTTTAATATTTTAATAACTTTTATTTAATAAGAGTGATTTGATAAAATTATATCTATCATTTATTGTTTTTTAATCTGTGTCAAATCAATAGGAGATAAATATTGTTGTATAGAGGAGTGGAAGGGTCATGTTGTTAAAGAAAGAAAGAAAATCTTACCTAAAATTTCCACCTTCTATTCCATTTTAATAAATCAATTGAACTTAGATTAATTATAACACTTCGTATTCTCTCTATATATAAATATATACTATGATGTGCCACTTTATCATCTAATAAATCTCTCCCTTTCCAATAACGTGATTAACTTTTCATTCATAAAGCTTCTCTTAATTAATCACAAATTGCAGATCATATAGAAAAGGTATCAATATTAGTTAAAAATCTATTTACTTTTACCATAATAAACACTTTTTAAGTGTTCACCATTTTAGTATAAGTTATCTCAAGTGGGCGAGTTAAATGAGTTTGAGTTGAATTTGCCACTTTTAATTAGTTTCATTATATCAGTATAAAAAATATTTTAGAATTAACTAGTACTCTAAACTAGACATAGAATAAGCTGGGTAAATGTTCAATTTTGAGATCATACACAATTTAAACAAAAAAGGGGAGAAGATTAAAGAGTTTATGGATTTTTGGTTAGTGGAACAAGAAATAATAATTCTTCAATGAGATAAAATGTGAAATTATTTTATTTTGTATTGATTATTGATTTCATTTTTTCACACATCATATTGATGTAGGGTGGATAAAATGGAGGCTCGTCTTTAAATTTTTGTGTGATAAAAAGATATATACCACTAAAAAAATTAAAGATAAGTTTTACAGAATGATAATTATGTTAGATCGATTTTGATGTAGAAAATAAAGTATTTGCTAATCAGAAACTCGCATGTTTAGAAGATGGAGTGATGAAAATAAAAATATGGAGATGAATATGTGAGTATACTAAAAGAAATAACTATCAAAATGAAGATTTTTGAAATAGGGTGAAAGTAATTTTATTTTCTATCAAACATTGTCATGAACTGGTGAAAAGTTGCATAAAATTCTAGTAACAATAGCATTCTTAAGAGATATGACGTAATCAAATTATTTTAATACTTACAAGTATTAATAACTCATTTATAGTTGGAACTAATTTATAATCATATAAAAAGTAACTGCTACGATTTATCCTAATATAAGTATTAATAACTTATTTTTCTATTCGAATCAATATTTTGTAATCATACATAAATAATTTCAATATTTCTCCATAGTTTTTAAATAACTATGATGTTCATATCAATTTTCATTCACCTAAATTAATTTCATAAAATAAAAATTACCTTCCATCAGCAATAACTATCATATTAGGTAATTAACAATGTCCATTAAAATTAGAACAAATAGAAAGAAATCTAATCTATAATTTCTTTTCAAATTTCCAAAAAAAATAAAAGATTTTAAGTTTTAAGTAATACAATTAGTAAGGAACAAAGGGGAAAGAGAAAGAAGAACCAAAAACAATAATGGCAAGAATGCAAAGTCAAAAAATTACCCCACTTTGATGCCACCTTTTTTCAATTCCAAGCAAACACACACACTTTTTCCACACACTGTTGTCCCTCCCTCCCTCCATCTTCACTCTCTCCTAAAGCAAAGCAAAGTTGAAAAAGGGATTAGAGAGAAAGCAAAGAAGAGAGTGGTGGGTCTTAATACAGTACAAATTATTCTTCATCCTATTCTAATTCTTCTTCATCTTCACCAACAAAACAGAATGACCTCAAGATTAACACAAAATGGCATCAATGGCACCCACCATCATCCTCAATATTACCCTCATCCCACTTCTTCTTCATCATCTAAAGCTTCATTTAAAGGTTGTTGTTGTTGTCTATTTCTACTCTTTTCCTTCTTACTTCTCCTCATTCTCGCTGTCATACTTGTTATTGTACTTGCCGTTAAGCCTAAAAAACCCCAGTTCGATCTTCAACAAGTGGGTGTTCAATACGTCGGAATTACACCTAACCCAGCTACGATTGCCACTTCCTCCGCCTCTGTTTCACTCAATATTCGAATGGTTTTCACTGCTTTCAATGATAATAAAGTCGGGATCAAGTACGGTGAGTCCCGGTTCACGATCATGTACCGTGGGATTCCTCTCGGTCGGGGCTCCGTACCCGCGTTCTACCAGCCAGCTCATAGTGTTAAGCGGGTTGAAACTACCATCGTTGTGGATCGGGTTAACTTGCTCCAAGCTGACGCAGCGGATTTGATTCGTGACGCCGCCTTGAATGACCGGGTCGAGTTACGGGTATTGGGTGATGTCGGAGCTAAGATTCGAATCCTTGGTTTTACTTCACCTGGTGTAGAGGTTAGTATTATACATTCTATTTTATTGTGCTTTTGTATTTGATTTGGCGGTGAGTTATGCATGTATTAAATTGCAATAATAATTTAATTATTATTTTTATAAGATTATTAATTACTAATTACTCAAAACAAATTATCTAATAAATATTTTTTTATACTATGAATACATAAATGACGCGACCTTATGGGAAAAAAAAACATGTATAAATTGGAGGGATAATTGATTAGCGGTGGATGATTTGCTCTAAAGCTTTTGTCTAGATAGTAATACAAACAAATAATGGTGATAGGTAGAGGGACCCATTTTTGCCTGTCATGTCCAAGTTTATTAGGTCATTATTGTCTACACAAACTGCCATTTTATGTTTTTGTTACTTCATTTTCTCACATAGTAGAAAACTAATTTGAAAATTTGCCACAAACAACCAAGTATTCAGTATAATCATATGATTGGAATATGAGAAGGATAGAATGTACGCAGATCATATTCTTAACTTTGAGTACTATATTCTGCATTGATTAGGGTGTTTGTCGTAGTTTTTTGGAATTCATCAGAGCTTGTTCAATACTGTAGGAGTCGAGACAGTACAATTTCTTCACCTAGACGGTCTTTTCCATTTGTTGATTTTCTTGACTACCTACGTTTCTTGGCAATATTCAATTTTAGACCAGCCATTGTTTTGAATTTTTTTTATGACCGAAGAATTCGCATGGAGCGGTCCTTTAGGATGAACCGCAGTCTTTGAAACTCAGGAATATTAGGCACTCCCTTTTACTATTATTCTTCAATTAAATACTAGGCTTACTTTCGCTTGGTGCTAAGCTCGTGCCAATAACCTAAGTCACAAGTCCCTCAAGTCTGGGGTTAGAACAACCATGTCTTGCTTTATAGACTCTTTCTTGCGTGAGCTCCTTTGTAAACTCTGTCCTGCTTTTAGTTAAACTAACACTCAATCCTTGGAGTTTTGAGGAGGGGACGGAGCTAGGAATTTTAATAAGGTTTTGAATCTGTAGCCTAAAGTAATTTTTTAAGTCACCTTTGTCATTACACTAGAAGTTCTCCTTATACTTAGTGGATTAAATAAGTTCATTACATGTAACTTTGCCTCTGGTGCAAGTTTCCTAGTGAATATACTACCAAATAGGTAGGGACTCGGGAGGTAAGAATAAGAAGGCCAAGCGTCTCCTGATTATAAGAACTCTTTCCAGTGAGTTGTGGCTAGTGATTAGTCTCATGCGGTTGGGTATCTTAATATTTGAGCTAGTTTTTCACTTCATCCTTTGTACTAGTTAGTCCTGTATCCCTAGTCGACTGTGGTGGAGGGGGAGTTTCTTTGACATTTCAGCCACTTTTACCATCGATCTTCAACAGTCTAATTCTCCCACTCCGGAAAAAGAACTGGACTGTAAGGAACTCTTCTCATTAGCTGCATAATCCTAGAAGTCAAGTCCAGTGCATGATTTACAATGTCAATGAGAAAATCTTGCATATACCCGAGTGGGTTTAAGTATACTGTACTTGGTCATGCTCCTCCCTTGCTACAATAATACAATGTGCACTATACGCGAGAACTAGGGGAGAAGCTAGGTGGTGGCAAAGTTTCAATTGAATTCTCTTTGCCAGAAAACCATACTGCACTAATAGGACGGAAACCATTGTTGAATGAAGATTCTAGTGTAGTCGCAAAGGGGGTCCAAATGCTAGGTGTGGTTTTCTATGTATTCTTGGCTCCATAGCCAGACGCTGCTAAGCCAAGACGATTGTCGATTGTTTTCCTTTAAAGAACAGCACTTTTTTTTTAACCCTCCCCTTGGAGCTCCCACCCCTTTTGCTCCCTTGGTGACTCGAACTCGCAACCTTCGGGTTGAAAGTGAGGGGTGCTTACCATCCGACCAACTCCCTCTCGTCAGAACAGTACTGTTAACTTTTAACTATACGAGTATTTTGTCAGCAGTGTGTGTCTGAATTTAACAGTACATTGATGAATGGTGTTGATCAGGTATCAGTGGATTGTGCAATAGTGATCAGTCCAAGGAAACAGGCTCTCACATATAAGCAATGTGGATTTGATGGTCTAAGTGTATGACACTGTTAACCCACAAATAGCCACATTTGTTGGACTTGGTTAAACAAAGATAGAAAAAAAACAAATTGCAAAAGTAGCATTTGGAAATTTATTTTAGTAAAAGCAAGATTCTATTGAGCCAACTAATTGTAGTGAAAAAAAAAAGGCATTTAATTATTAACTGAATTTTCTTCTTTATATTTCTTTTTTGGAAAAAGTTTTGTTCCACGTTGTAAAGTTTTGGACAATATATTGTTATGCCACTCCTCAATGTCATTTGCTGGTATTATATTTTTAATTTGTTTATCTTTCAAACTCTAAAGGGAGAATCTGATTCTGTGACTTTATCAAATGAATTCTGAATTCTTGTATCGCATGCATCTTTTTCTTTTGTTGCAGCTTTTTACCCTAATTAGTGAAATATTCAAATCGAATAATTGTTGTAATATAGCTATAATTGAGGAAATCTTTACAGTAGGAAGACTATATATGTGATTAGTCGCTAGTTATTTTCATTAAGACTTGAATATTAAATAATTAAAATTACTGTAGAAAGACTTGGGTTGTGTGTCTACCTCAAATCAAATGTAGTTGTGTGCTTTTGAAAAATGAATAAAAATTAGCTTTAATAATAATAATTATTATTAAAATTATTTTATTTTTATTAAAATTAAAACGTTTAAAGCTTGTATTGTTTGAATTAAAAAATAATAATAATTGATGGTGGTGATGACAACTGATAGTGATTGTGTGTCGATTGAAGATGGTGTTGACGGACGATGATGATTGGAATAATATCTTCTGTTATAGTTATAGTTATTGATAATAGTGATTAACCGTGTTTGTCGATAGTGGCAATTGGTGGAATAGAGGAATGTTATTGATATTTAGTTGTGGTTTATGATGGTGATTGTCGGTAGTGATTAATTAATACGTGGTTAATGATCATAAATAGTGGTTATTAGCGGTGATAGTGGTTATTGTGACGAATGATGGTTGTAGATTGTAGGTAAAAAGTAGAGGAAGTAGTAGTGAACTGACATTTTTATAGTAGTCCCCCTGGTCTATAATAATTAAATTTTTAAGCGCATTTTGAATGATAAAAATAACTTAATCGTTTAATGTTCAATAGAGTTGTTGGGAAAAAAATCATTTTTATCTTATCATATTCTTTAGGTGATAAGTTTAAAAGAGTTAATTACTCATATTTATGATTTTACTTTGAATTATTTCTACTTTCAAGAATAGAAGAATAACTAAAAAGACAAAATAGAAAATGGCATTCAGGAATGCGATATCCAAAAATGTGTACTAGTAAAAATTATGAAGTTCGGAGCCAAAAGACAGCAAAATTGATCAAACGCAAACAATTTGTGGCTCAAACGAAAAGGGCAACATTTTGATCCTCTTGGTTTCATCCTCAAAGTATTTGCATTTTTGAAAATTTTGATCAATTTAATTGCCCTCTTAACACCAGACTTCAATAATATGTACCTAAAAAATCTACTTTGTAATGGGACTCTGAGATGTTTAACCCAAAATAATATTGACAGTCGTCATTCCGGGATGATAATATTATCACAATTTTTTTTGGTCTTTTCAAATAGATACAACAATTAGACTTAAAATAGATATTCTTTCTGTTTTAAAAAGAATGACCTCCTTTCCTTTTTAGTCTGTTTAAAAAAGAAATGACCTCTTTCTTTTTTTTGCAACATTTTAATTTCAACTTTCCACGTGGCATGTTTAAGGCCACAAGATTAAAAGACAATTTTGTACATTTGACATAACTTTAATTTAGAACCACGAGATTTAAAAGTCTTGTTAACTTCGTGCCAAGTCCGGAGGGATTTATAAAACAACTATTAAGTTCGTGGAATGATTTGTGGTACGTGCCTAAAACAACTCTTTTCCCATTTGCAAACGTTTTAAGTTTAAAAAGTCATCTACTGATTCATTGATCTATTGAACTGAGGCAGATAATGAACTGATCGGCTCAACTTGATACTGTTTGCCTGTCCTATTGCCCTTACAAAAGGCTAAGATCACAAAAACTCCTACAATAATAACGCCAGCGAAGATTGAAAACTTTAGCAAAAAAATAGGAATAACTGGAACCGAATGAAGCCATCATGAGCAAGGAACAGAGGCAATGGATTTTGAACACAGCAACAAAACTTTTGCATTATATAAAAGTTCTCAACTAGAATCCTTAATGGAACAGAAAGCTTTAAAATGTCAAAAATTGTCTTCAGAAAAACCTCACGGAAATAAAAACACTAGCAGCAATAATAAATTGTTTAAAACTTGTGCTCTACCCAAACAAAGTGAATGCTGAACCATTCAAGCCTTCAGGCGTCCATAGAATTTCTGCTTCTCTTGGGTGGTCTGGAAGCGACCATGTCCAAACTTTGAGGATGTGTCTATGAACTTCAGCTTAATCTCCTCAAGAGCAACACGAGAGGTCTGGCTGAGCAGGGATTGACGCAGGGTTACAACCCTCTTCTTAGGACCAACACAGCATCCCTTGATCAACAGGTAATCATCCTTCACCACACCATAATGGGCAAATCCACCAATAGGAGTAATCTCTTTCTCAGTCCTGTTTAACAATAACAAATATCTAAGCAACTACAAATTGAAAAAAGAGCAGTATGGTATAAGATTAAAAAGGCACAACCACCAGCCACGTAAAGGGTAAAGAAAGGAAGTGTAAGGACCTGTCAAACTCAGTTAGTGCAGTGTGGGACTCCTGTCCAACCTTGCCAAGCTTGTAAACCTTCTTGTTCATCTCAGTACGGTGATGGTATCCATTTTGACCAGCACGAGCCACTGTGAATGAAACTCTAGCAGGATGCCACGCACCAATACAAGCAACCTTACGTAGACCCCTGTGGGTTTTGCGAGGAAGACGTGTCACACCCCAACGAGTAACAACACCTTCATAACCCTTACCCTTGGTGACACCAATGATGTCAATCATCTCATCCTTCTGGAAAACAGCATCAACTGGAACCTGCTTCTCAAAGAAACCATATGCAAAGTCAACCTTCTGAGCAATTGATCCACCATTCACCTGGATCTCCATCAAATGGGCTTTCTTCTGTTTCAGACCCTTCATCTTCCTTATCTGGAGTTTATTAAAGGGAAAAGAAACATTAAATTTAGTCCAGTATCCTCTTTGTTAACAAAGAGACATTTCAAATATTTAAAATCATTTAATCAGGACTATGAAAAAGGTCTAACCAAAAAATGACTACAGATATAAACAAGTTAAGAGATGAACCATATTATCTTCTGAGCCAATATAGGGCAGAAGTCTGATTTATATCAGATGTGCATTATTTAAAATCAAAGTTAAATTAGAAAACATGCATACTTAAAGCAGTAAGTGAGCACACCAAAAATATACTAGTTCCTAGGCACACTCAATGAACTATAAATTGTTAAGTATGAGATGCGAGTAACAGTACCTGAGTGTGAGCCAACACACGGATGACACAAGCATACTTCTTCAATTTCTCCAGCTGTGCCTGGATATCCTTTTTCCCTTCATCAGTTTCATATTTCTTGGAGTATTTTAGGAAGGCCTTCTTCTTGGATTTGCACCAGTTCTTGTAGAACCTCCTCTTAATATCTTCACTGAGATGTTGAGCCCAGACTGTGTTCAGGCAACGAAGACCACGAGGGGTCTTCACATACCCGACAACACCAACGATCACCATAGGAGGTGTTTCAACAATGGTAACAGCTTCACATGTCTCTTTCTTGTGGAGTTCTGTAATCACCAGATGAATGTGAAAATTAGTACCAAAAAAATTCAAGCGAAGACATGATACTAATTGCCTAATACTAATAAAGATCTAGAAAGATATAGACTAAATCAAAACAGAAATAGGTGAAAAGGGATAGTTTACTTGATCCAGGCTTTTCAACTTCTCTGACAATGTGAGTCATTCCAGCCTTGTACCCCAAGAAGGCAGTTAGCTTGCAAGGCTTGCTTGGGTCATCCTTTGGGAATGCCTTCACTGCAATAGTATTAAGAAAATTAAAATGAACATCCCTAACAAAATAAAAATGTGTTGAAATGAACAACACAAACAAAATCAAAAATGTTTTTTGGTGTGATATAGAATGTGAAGAAAAGTTTTCATTTCATTGTATCTATACAAGTAGAATATAATTTAACTAGTTTACTAATAAATCATTTTCTAGAATAAAGTTGAGAAAAAGAGAAAGGAATAGCATGAACAAGGTAAGTGACAGAGATGAAATTTGACAAGGGTCCAAAACAATTATTTCATAGTGATAACTAGTGTAGCTCATTAACAAATCAAAAGTTGAAAAAAATTCTGCATTTTCGGGGGGAAAAAAATTAACAGTAATTACATTGAGACTTTTCTTAGCATTTGGTTGCAAAAAATCATTTTACTTATCTTGATAATTAATCAAGGATAACTAATCTACAAATGGTAAAGTGATGAACCATGGATGCTCATTAATACAGCTCATTAACACATCAAAATACAACTATTTTCTATAATTCTACAAGATAAAAGTTGTGATTTTAAAGAGGAACTTAATGATAACCTCAGTAGCATACGGTTGCAAAAATTAACTTTATTAATATTGAGAATTAATCAAGGATAACTTATGCACAAATGGATTATGAATGACATCCTAATACATTAACATATCAAGGATAATTATCTTATTGCAATATTTACATCAGTAGTAAACAAAACTAAAGCTTAAATATCAGTAATCAATTTTTCAAGGCCAAAATAAACATTAGATTCATATATTTTTATACAAAAAGCCATTCGCAATACAAAAAGGAATGTAGTCGTACCCTTTCCCCTGTGTCTGGCAGCACGCTTCCTGGGGAGAAATCCCAAAGAACCATGTCTTGGGTGCTCAAACTTCCTGTGAGACATCTTCCTCCTCCTTCAACCTGTAACCAATGAACACACATCAATCAGATTCAACCAATCACCAGTTACACTCCTCAATAAGCTCAAAACAGCACCAGTGAACACACACAAATACATAATAAACACTTAGACGAAGTAGAAATGCAAATAACAATCCGTAGTCAAACAGCAGTGGTTTTCTCCAATTAATTTGTACTGTATAACAAATTCATTCTGAAAAAGAGTACGCATTATTGAAAATTTGAAAAAGCAATTACATATTTACATACTTGTTAGCTAATACAAAGAAACTAGTAAAGAAATGAGCATGCATATCAACAAAAAGTAAGCAAGAATGTGAGGAGGGTGAAGGGAGAAAATACCTGCAAGGGTCGGCTACTGAAGAACTATGGTGGGACTCGCTCAAAGTGAAAAACCCTAGTGAAACATTTAGGTTTATATAAGTGGTGTAGCGAGGTTGAATGGGCTGGATTTAGGGATATTTGGCCCAGCTTCTTTTAGGTGGGTTTTCCCGGCCCAGCTGGAATTACTTTGTTTAATAGTTGAGTATAAATGACAAATATATATATACAACTGTTATAGAAAATTAGCAACAAATAGCCAATAATTAAATAGCATTTAATATATCAAAAATAAGAGAGCACAAAGTAGCCCATATTAACTGACGGCATACTAATAGAGTTTTTTTTTCTAATTTTTCTTGTGAAACGAACCGCCACACACAGCATTAAAAACGGAATGTGGGAACTTCTTTCAACCATATAAATTCCCCATAGATAATTAGCGATTCAATATCCATAAACTCCATCAATTAAAAAAAATAATCATGTATCCAATATTAAAAAATCAACGAGGTTCTACTACAAACATCAACAAATTGATGACATCTTTGATATTGTTGATTCATCATAGCGGATAATGGGATAGTGCAAATAAGTGTGTACATTATTTCATAGAGGGAGTGGTTATTACAATAGATATTGATTTTAATGGATTCATTCACTTGATTTCAAGCCATTTAAATGTCGATACTTCCTTGAATTCGTTTGATTTTCATTGTAAAACTGATGATAATTCTATGCCGATGTTGATACAAAACACTATGGAATTACGAGAATACATCAAATTGAAGAAAGGGTCGGAAAACTTCAAAGACTATCCATTGTGCATAACTTGGAAAGTTATAGATATTCATCATACACTTTTAATTAATGAAGAACAATACGAGGAGGTCAATACTGAAATAATAGCTCATGGTACCGCCAACACATATAATTTGAATGTAATTGAATATAACGATATGGCTGCTCGGGAGATTGCATATTTTCAACAATGCAATATTATTGAAAGTGATGTTGCTAACGTACCATCAGATGGTCAACTATACAAGGAAAAAAAGATTTTGAAGTCTATTATTGAAAATTATGCAATTCGAAAGAAGTTTTAGTTTAAAGTGAACAGATCAAGTGCATCAAGGTATTATTCAATTCAATTAGTATAAGTAGACATAAAAATCTATGTTATCCACTACAATATATACCTTTTAAAAAATGATATACTTTATGTGTTCAATCACTTATAATAGGAACAGTTAACTTAATTATCTTTTATCACATGATTGGGTTCTTATCATGTGAATGAACAATCATGTATACAATCCATTCATGTATACATATCCATGTATTCATTCACTAAAAATGTAAACACTGAATCGAATAATTTTTTATCACATGAATGAGTTTTTATCACTTGAATGAACAATCATGTATACATATTCGTGTATTCATTCCCTATTTTTTTTTATACATTCCAGATTCTTCCTTCAATGTGTAGATGGGGATTGCACTTGAAAATTGAAATTCTCAGCATTACACAAGTCAAAAATATTCAAAGTTAGACGATTCATTAATGAACACACTGTCCTGCAAATGATAGACTAATGTCGCAACGAGTTGCTACCTCACCTATACTTGGAAGAGAAACATACAATACAAACATCATAATCCAAAAGTTGTATACAATGCGAGAGACATAATTACCGATATGCATAAATAATTTGGACTTGATTTGACATATTGAAAAGCACATAGAGCAAAGTTAAAAGCATTGAAAAAGGTTAGAGGTGATCCCACATAATCCTATGCTGAGATACCAAGATATTTGCACATGTTGACATAATCAAATCCATTGTTAGTTTACGAAAACAATCGATGGGCATTTTCTATATGCTTTTATAGCTTTAAATTCTTCTATACAATGTTGGGTAAATTGCAGACCAGTTATAATTGTTGATGGTAGCTTTCTCAAAGTAACCTATCATGGAACATTTCTAACTGCTAGTTGTCAAAATGTTGGAGGTATGTATACACAACTTATTTATTTTAATATTTTTTTTTCACATATAAAAATTGCATTAGTTACTTCCTCAAATCATTTTTTCCCCATAACATTATACCACACTTACAATTCATTATGATTCTTTTAGGTCATATATTGCCATTGGCATACGCAATTGTCAATTAAGAAAATAATGCATCATGACAGTGATTTTTTGAAATGTTCAAAGAAGCATATGGAGTGAGGAATAAAATGTGTTTTGTATCAGATAGGCATCAAAGCATAATTAGAGCTATATCAGTTGTATATCCATATTTACCACATTATGCATGTATGTGGTATTTGTGGAAAAACACCAAAGAAAATTTCAGAAGAAATCAATTACAACTAAGATATTGTGCAAGATTTTCATTACTATATGGCTGAAGTTAACCAAATTGACCATTGAGTGAAAGACTTACTTGTATGAAATTGGCTATAGTAAATGGTCAAGGGCACATTCCACAAGTAATAGAACAATGACCATGACATCCAACATAGCAGAGTCACTTCACCCAGCAACAAAAGACGCACGAGATCTCCCAGTGACAAGGCTACTTGAAGAGATGCGTAAATTAATTGAGAAATTGAACTATGACAGTTCAAAAGAGCTTTGTATTCAAATATCAAACTTACAACTAAATATGAATCAATTCTTGCTTATAGCCTGGAAATTACACTACATGTGATGGTAAGTTTTATTAGTTATACTATCATATTAATTATTCTTAATATAAATTGCACAACATTAATATTTAAACTAATCATATTAATCATCCTCAATAGGTGTGACCATCAAGTGATTACCTACATACCGTCACATATATGGAAAAAGCTTTCATCGTCTATATAAAAGTAAAAACATATACATGTCGATAATTTCAATTTGATGAACTTCTATGTCCACACGCTTTAGCAGTATTACATAAAAATAAGTTTGGAAGAAGATGATTACAGCTCATTATACTATGCCAAGGAGAACATGTGAAGAGATATGATATCCCCGTAAATTCAATGCCCGATGAAAGTACATGGGACTTACCACAAGAAGTGGGTTAAAAAAAATTATTGCATCCAATAGGGAACAAAGTGCCTGAAAGACCCCGAAAGAAAAGACAAGAAAAAGCTTGGAAGTCGTCACAAAAAACATATAAGACGTCATGTGAAAAATGTGGACAAAGAAGAGCATAACATCAGAACCTGCAGGAACATGCCTAAAGAAAAATAGAAGTTAAATATACTAATTATATATAATGTGTATCTATTTCTTTAGAATATTTTATGAATTCATTATTGTTATGTACTTTGTTTTATATATTTATATATGTATTGTTAGCTTAATTTGTGTTTTATAATTGTCGTTAACAAGATCATAAAAAAATCTTACTACAACAAAATTTATAATGTATAAAACTCAAAGTATTATATAAATACATTCTAGAAAATGCAAGTTCATGAATATTGACATCATTAGATATTAGATATGAAAAATAAAATTAACAAAAAGCATAATTGATAAAATATAATATATAAATTCAAATCCCTCAATAATCTCGATTATACATATAATTGTTTTACCTTATACAAGTCATAACAAATTTTTTTTACCACATCCCTTATGAAATATATAATTAATTATTATATCGTATTAATGAACATAATAGATATCATTTATAAATAATTAATGTACATAACAAAGAGCAAAAGGAAATTGGATTCCAAAAAAAAAGGTCTACAAACGTATAACCAAAACATCAAATTTACGGTTTAAATAAACACATTAACAACCCTCACTTAAAACAATATGATATCCTTCAAAACAACAACTACACTTTCTGCCTAATAACTTTATCCTTGATCTTGATTTTTTTCTTTGGGAACTCAGATTCACTCTCAGCTTGTTCTTTCTGCTTGTTCAATTCATAATTTCATAAAAGACATGCCAATCGACTTCGATATTGATCTACATCAAAGTTGGTAGGGACCTGACGATTTCAAATGAAATATTCTGTAAAAGCAGATACAAAAACATTGCAATCCCTGCATAAATGAATAAGATATACAATTAACATTGCACTATAAATCATTTTGTAAAAAAAACTAACTTAACACAACTTACACAT
>JAJOOO010034658.1:0-10129 GCA_029582685.1 Solanum piurae
TTTACATTTTTTTTAATACCATGTATAATAATATTTACTACTCCTTATTTTTATGATAATTATACATATTTTTCTATTAAAAAATTATACTATATAAATATAATTTTTATTTATGAATTTATTTGACTAATTCTTATATTTATTTTATTTTGATTTCTCATAAATTTTCTTCTCTTTAATAAACTTAAGAGGGAAGTTCTATTTTTAAGCTAAATAAGAAAAAAGTTATATTTTTAAATACACATGGTACTTATCATGGGAATACATAAATAAAAATATTTAAGTTAAATAAAATAAAAGTTTTATTTTAAAAAATGAATAACTAAAGCTCACAAAGAAAAGTTTAAAAAGTTTAAATAAAGTGATGGTTAATTTTGTAAACAAACAACTTGTTCTTAAAATTTATCAATATATATTATTTTGAATATAACAAACCAAACACTCAATAAGAAATAATCTCAGGACAACTAATCCCAACATAACTTATCCCAACATAACTTATCCCATCATAACTCATATTCAAACCAAACGACCCCTAACATTATTCCATGAATTCTAACAACTTCAAAACTCAACCCTAAATTCTATTCCACAATCCTAACATTTAACCTTATACTCAAATTTATAATTCTGAATTCTAAATTTTGATCTTTAAACCCTAATTCTTAACTAGTAATCTCAGACCTCAAAACTCAACCCTAAACGGCTAAACACAGTATAACTATAGTACTAGATAGTGTACCTTTGTTCCTTTTTTTTATTAAATGGAATTGGATCTTACTTAACGTCTTTAATTTTTAGTTATCTATTTGTTCTTCTTTTAGATATTGAACATTCTATTGACTTATAATAAAACTAGTTTTATCTCACTTTTTACTTTAATTCCATGTTCAATAATATGGTCATTCAAAAGATGAACTTCTAAGTTCAAATTTTTTTCTCTCTATAGTTATCGCCTCGATTGATGCATAGAATCTTTTCTACACCTTCATTTATATAATTATACTATAAGTATGTTATTATTGTATTCATTTTATTAAAGCAATTAAAATCATATGCAGTATTCGGCAATAAATATATTAATTAAGTGATATTTGATTAATATATTTCCGTATTTGCATTATCTTCATATTTCACTTATTTGAACACAAATTTATATTAAATATAAGAACGAAATAATGAACTATGCGATTAAAATTGAAAAGATCAAAATGACTGAATAAATAAAATGAGTCAATTTTATTTAAAATTTATTTGGGTTGGAATATATCAAATCAAAATGGATGAAATAATAAATCAGAATCCAACTCACCTATAGAGGAGTTGATTTTATCTTTTTGATGATGTTGAATAACTGGTTATGAAGCATTCTCTTTTTTTATTTGAAGATGCCAAGACAGTCTATAGGATTGTTAATTAATTTAATTATTTTGATAAATTCTATATTTTCTTTTCCTTTTTTATTTTAAAAAATGGAAAACGATTTAATTCATAATTTTTTTAAAAATAATTGAGAATATCTATCCGTACCAAATAAACATCCTTAATTATCCTATATTATGCAGAATCTTTATTGATGACCTTTATTATTATAATACATATAAGTTAGACATAAAATTATCATTTTTAATGAACTAGATAATACATTATCCTAGAGTTATAACATATATTTTAATAACAACCATTAATATTTCAATTATTAAATACTACAATTCGTCAAATTACCATTGGTTATAAATATCCGTCTATATATATATATATAAAGATACTTAAAATAGGTTAACAATTATATGTGGAGCAATCTTATACCACATACGACGAACTTGGAATTGAAAAACGTTCAAAGGCAAGATTGTACATACAAAGGAGGCAGTAACACAAATTAGAAATGAGATCACAGAGAGATTACAATTACTTAGTAGTTCAAAGAAAACACAGAATTATAGAAATTTTGTTCAGCATTTACTTTGTAATTAGTTTCATGCTTTGTGGGAGGCCTAATTCGTGTTACCAGATATAGGTAAAATTAATTGTATATAGAATAAAATCTCTCAAAATATAAATAAATTCTATGACCAAATATATATTTAAAATTCAAGTCCCTATTTGGTTTTCATCTTTGGAAAACCTCTTAGATGCAATTTGTTTCCCTACAAAATTTCTTAAAAAATATTCACTAGTGCTTTTTGATTAAAGAAAATGAGAAGGATAGAGGAGCAATGTATATAGGTCACTCAATTAGTATATAATTAAAATAAAATGTTCTTTAAATTAAACTATAATAAATACTATATCTACTAGAATAAATAAAAATATAAAATAAAATAAAATATAAAGTTCATTCCCCCAAGCAGCAATAATTAGAGAATGCATCATAATATATATATTAGGGGCGCCTCCACTGTCCACTCCACTCAACCAGTCCACAATATACAGATTACAGAAGAAGCCACCATTTTTACCGATTCTTGAAAATCTAACTGAAAGCTCTAAAGTATTCAGACTTAGCTCTGCAAGAAACAGAAAACTGAAAGCAGCCAGCCACAAGTATATATGACTTCCAGAAACGCCGTCATCGCTTGGTACAACAGCTGGAACTTTTCTCACTCCATTACAATTCATAAAAGTAATCACTCTGTTTAATTTATTGTATATATGTATTTAATCTTCAGGGGCTCTGGAGAAGATGGTCAATTGGGTATTGGAAACAATGAAGAGAAAGAGTGGGCTTGTTCAATTAAAGCTCTAAAATCTGAAAAAGTTTCTTCTGTTGTTGCCGGAAGTAGAAACTCTCTTGCCATTTGTGAAGATGGCAAAGTAAGCTTTCTTTCAATTTTTTCTCTTTACGGATTATTTTTTTTTATTTTTTTTAATGTGTGACTTTGGTTTCTGGGTGTGTTGCATAAGCAGTTATTTACATGGGGTTGGAATCAAAGAGGGACCTTGGGACACCCACCTGAGACAAAAACAGAGAACATTCCTAGTCAGGTTAAAGCTCTTGCCAATGTGAAAATTGTTCAGGTATGGCAGCTTTAAATTTTATTTGTGCAAAAGAATTGCTGGAGTTTATTGGTGTAGGTTTTATTGGATTTCTCTGATTGCAGGCGGCAATTGGTGGCTGGCATTGTTTGGCCGTAGATGATCAAGGCAAGGCTTATGCTTGGGGTATGCCTTTGCTTTATTTCATCTTTGTCCTTATTAGTACCATTTTATCTCTAGAACAAGAAGGGTTACAAAAGTATTATTGTATTCCAAATTTATCAGTTTGTATGACTCTTTTTTTTCCCAATAAGAATACAAAAAAGAAAGGATAAGTTTCATTTTTTTAAAGCTTTGGTAGATTATATTCACAAAGTTAACATCTTTGAACGTTGTGGTAATCTGCTTTAGTAGGTTAAGACAACAAGGGCTCACCATCAAACTAGTTAGGATTGACTTATATGAATCCTCCATACACATTTTGCCTCTAGTTTAGCAGTCTGCTTTAATAGTTTAGTGTTCAAAATACTGGATTCTGGTTGTTTGAAGCAGTTATTTATTTTTTCAAGTTCATGATCCTTGCAGGTGGTAATGAGTACGGACAATGTGGGGAAGAACCAGAAAGGAAAGATGACAATGGAAGGCCTGTAAAGAGAGATATTGTGATCCCTAAGCGTTGTGCCTCTAAGCTTTCTGTTCGTCAGGTGACATTCTCATACTGTTGATGTATTTCATTTGAGGAGCTGGATGTGTGGAGTTCCTTTCTTTGTTTTGTTGGTTGATGATTCTGCAAAGACTTTTCCTTGTTGCTTTTGGTTCTGTATCCTGATAAATGCTCACTGAATAATGGAGATGCAGGCCTATTAACTGCTTTTTCCCTCCTGATATTTATACTATATGCAGCAATGTTCAATGTGTTGCCTTCTTTGCCTATTAACTCCTAATTTCTTTACATAACAGGTAGCTGCTGGTGGTACACACTCTGTTGTTCTTACAAGGGAGGGACAAGTATGGACATGGGGTCAACCATGGCCTCCTGGTGACATGTATGGTCTATTCTAATCATTGGTCTCTAGTAACCATGATATATACAATAAGTTATTTTTTTGTTTAAGAATTTCATCAGTGCTGCACTAAACCTTGCAGAAAGCAAATTTCTACTCCTGTCCGTGCACAAGGTCTTGCAAGTGTGAGGTTGATTGCAGTAGGGGCCTTTCATAACTTGGCTCTTCTTGATGATGGAGTTCTAATGGCATGGGGTAATAATGAGTATGGGCAACTTGGAACTGGGGATACCCAGCCAAGATCACAACCCATTGCCATTCAAGGGCTATCTGGTCTCACTTTGGTTTGTATTAATATGTTCTTCTTGTCAGTTTGATTATGATTTTGTTTGTAAGATGATTTGTTCTTGATCATTTTGGCCTGACTTCTACTTCTCCTTATATTTCTTTTCATTTTCTCAAGAAGTATTTCCGTGTGTTGAACATTAAGTTGTTCATCATGTTAAAGGACCAGTTGTTTAGTCCAGTTTCTTTGGATATATCACCTTACTAACAAACTTACTGCATGAAAAAGACAAGCCCCACCCTTCGGGGTGGCCCAGTGGTTTGGGCTTGGGACTTCCATGTTGGAGGTCTCAAGTTCGAAACCCCTTGCCAGCGAAAGCAAGGGGTTTGCCTTCTGGGTCGAGCTCGTAGCACCGGGCTTGCCTAGTGCGGGTTACCTCTCCTATGTGGTTTGCGAGCTATTGCATAGGAGCGGGGGTTTTACCCTGTGCGCACCCAAAGGGTAGCGGCTGCGGGTTTCCCTTGTCATCAAAAATAAAAAAGACAAGCCCCTACCAATTCTATTGATTTTAGAACATAAATGGGCCAAAGATTTATAATGAGTATATAAGATGTATAAATAAAAGAAGTATGTTAGATATTTCTATTTTCATGTCCAGGTTGATATCGCTGCTGGAGGATGGCATTCTGCAGCTTTGACAAATGAGGGAGAGGTATATTTTATGTTTTAATGTTTTATGTTAGTTCTGCATAATATTTTTTGCTCTGTGTCTCATGTACTTTTTTAACAACAATCAGTATATATGTTCCTACAAGATAAAATACACCTGCATCTGAACGTTATGCATCTGACCATATGTCATTGTCATGGTATCTGATCAAAAGATCTCCCGATCCCTTTTTTCTGGCTTGCGTCAAACCAAAGTGAAAATACTTTGATGATGGTGCTTTTCTCCCCCTTTTATGAATCTTTTTACATACTAATAATATAGTTCTACGAAGTTGCATATCAATATGCATTTGTTGATTAGAATACATCAGCCTTTTCTCTCATGCTCACAAGTGATACTTTCTTGGATTGCAAAGGAGGTTGTCAGTATTCTAACAATCTCCTCCACAATACATGACATTCTTTTTGCACTTGAAAAATTGATATTGAGCATTGGGTTGTATGGCGGGTTCCGATGTGGAAGGCTGGTTTCACTCTAAAGCTCTTGAGATTTGAAATGTTAAAGCCTGCTTTCTTTAAAATTGTTCTGTTTTGTTATTTATTATCTGCCAAATGATGGAATATATAATCATAGTGCTTGGTTAGCAAAAAGGTCCAATATGAGGTCTATTTGGCAGATAAGTTGTCAAACTTTAGTTCTGTCTTTGCTTTGTACTTTCTCTTGGCCATCATGTCGGAAAGATTTCTTATGGAAGGAGTTCACCTAGATCACTGTGCAGACCTGGCTACATATTCTCCCAGTTTGCTATCTTGTGCCTTGGAAGAACCTCAATACAGAATCATATTCTCATGATCCGCTATAGTCAACAACCTCTGTCAACTGTGTATTAACTCTGCTTACTGCAGGTTTATGGCTGGGGAAGAGGGGAACATGGTAGACTTGGATTTGGGGATGACAAGAGTAGTAAAATGGTGCCGCAAAAGGTTCAACTTTTAGCTGGGGAGAACATTGTTCAGGTGAGTTGTTTGTATCCTTCATTATCAGTAGGTCTCTTTCCTGCTCATCACTATGGAAGTCACTGCCCTGTGCTTCATCCACACTCTTTGTATAGCTGATGGGAAGAACAAAGCCATGGAATATAACTTGTATGTCCAGGAAAAATGAGAACTTCACTCATGTTCATTATTTTAGACTGATTTTTTTTTGATAAAAGTTTATTTTAGACTGAATAAGAGGTCTGCCTTTGCCAGAATCTTATTTGAGACTGAAATATTGCTCATCATCTAATTGGCACAAATATGGCAAGAAGTCTCAGAAGTTTCTAGAATTAAAGGGACGCTAGTTTATACAAGATTATGTGTAGGTTAAACTATTCAGAAAATATTGCAAGGAGTATAAATAACTGTCAAAGAAATGCAAATGAGAAACGCGGCCAAACTTAAAGGATGAAATAAAAAGACTCAAGAGTGGAAGTCAGACTTGGACTGAAAAAAGAAGAAGTAAAAAGACCAGAACTCTGAGAAAGAACACAAGTAAATCAGGGGTTATAAAAGTGGAACAATGCTCTTTTCTTCATCAAACTCAGCTATTCTTCTTCTTCTGGTGTTTGAGTAAGAATTGTATATTTTCCATTTAGTCCCCCCGGTGGAAAGGTAGGGGAGCTTCAGCAATTAGGCACTTAAGCTTTCACTCTATAATAGTCTTTGTTCGTTACATCGCTGCCCCAATGTCTCATCAATTTTGGGGCATACTTAGTATCCATTTGGCATTCTATAATAGGACACTTGTGACCAAACCGATGGGCATGGCCAACTGACCAAAGAAATGCGCGCAAATAAAAAACTGCAGGAAACCAATATGGAATGTTCTAAAACTTGGCAGCTCGTGGGACCAATTGGTGTCTGATTCCGAGATGCAACATTACATTTTGTATCTGTGCTTGGTTCATCATAGAGAGTGGAACTAGAGTAATCTGATTGTGAATGCTCATGCTTGTGATAAGAATTTTGTTTTAATGTAGTTTTTGGGGGTGAGTTCTCTTTCTAATGGTGCAGGTTTCATGTGGGGGAACACACTCTGTTGCATTAACGCATGATGGTCGAATGTTTTCTGTGAGTACCAGACACTGTTTTCCTTCTAATCCTTCAAGTTTGCATAAGCTAGCCTCATGTTAAAGCTCATTTTTACTTGTTTATAATCTTCAACTAAAACATGTAATTGTCTTGTCCGAAACTTTTTCGCCTATTTGTTTTAGCAACAAGCATTTGAATAACATTCTTGTGGGCAATCCGCGATCCCTTTTTAAGCTTTTGGAAAAAATTGAAATGTGAGTGTGTTGAATAGTAGGTATATATTTCCACAATTTGTAGACACCTCATATTTCAATTTTGAAACATCCATGATCCATCTCCAAGGGAGAAGCATATTAGAAAATTATTACAGTGACATTTTAAACGTTAGATAAACTGATTGGATATACAGGTGTGCGTTTGGTGTAATGGTAGACTAACTACGATCATCGATAATTATTCTGTGTTACTGTGTTTTTGTACTTGGAGATAAAATAACAGCTGATTGGCTATTTGTAATGTGGCAGTTTGGGCGGGGAGACCATGGACGACTAGGATATGGTAGAAAGTCGACAACTGGTCATCCATCAGAAGTTCCAATAAATATTCCGCCTCCAAGTGATGTCAGCAGCACAGAAGGAGGGCGTTGGTGCGCTAAACTCGTCGCTTGTGGTGGCCGCCATACTTTGGCGAGTGTAGAGTGGCAGACATTTGAGTCTGAGTAGTCACTTTAAAAGTGTCATTTTAAAGTCTGAATTCAGGTAGGTATCTGATTCAGCGGCGTCACTGTTGTATGAGGTGGTTGTACTTTTGTATTATTATTGAGCAGTCTATGCAACTGAGGTGGAAAATCCAGAATTTTCTTTTTCTGGTTGGGTTGGCGATTACTGGTACCCTTCTGGGAACTTAGTTAGTACTATCTGCTTCTGTTTATCTACTGGTACTATATTGTGAATAGCCTAATTCTGCCTTCTTCATTGTTGCTTATATTGGAATTCCAGTGCCAGTAGCACCGTTCTCCCGCACACAACACACTTGCGAAAATCTGGTTTATGAACGAACTCTAGTAAACCTAACATTTCAATACAAGAATTATAACCCTTTCACCAAATGTTCCGAATTCCCCATGAACCCAGATTTCATGTACACCTATTTCTTACTGTGACAGTCGATGAAAATTAGAGTGAGATGTAGGACTTTTAAACCACTACATTGTAGCAAAAACACTTGAGGTGCTAAAGTATCTTTACTGTACAAGATTGAGTTTAATCTGCATAATAACATTCTAAGCAATCCACAACGGTGCTGGATGTATTTAACTGGTGTAAACAATTTTGGCATTTTAATCATGGAGGAGCAAAATTTCAGAGCTGGACCAAGGGAGACTGAGTTGAGCGAGCTAGTGCTGAGGTCCATAGGAACCATAAACAGGGCCATACCTGCTGCGAAAAATCCCAGCGTGCAACAGTAGTACATAGAGTAATTGACTCACCATAGCTATGGTGATCAACGCTTCCAAAGTTTGCTGTCCATTTTACAAAAGTAGTAGGAAATGATGTCGAATATAATTTTGTAGCTGAATATGAAATGGTAGTAGTAGAAATCAATAAAGGATAACAGAGACGATGATTACCAGGCGTTTTCCTCGGTGACCTCCCATTATTATCTGCTTGCAAACTAGACTGCATCATTAGTTCATCAAACACATTAATCAGCTATTTAGTCCTCTAATATCATCTGGGTCTTTTTCTTAAAAAAGATTTTCTCACAATCCTCAACAACGACATTTATATAAATAAACTACTCCTTCGTCCGTTTTTTTAATTTGTTTTAACTTATTATATACTCCAATATTTCGGAACAAATTGAGTTTGCAAATGAAGTAGTAATAGGAGTACCCAAAAGCAAGAGCAGTAATGGCCCAAGAGATTATAGCTGAAGAAGCAGCACTAGCCAAACTGTGACTAGTCCATTTTTGGAGATGAAAAAACCCAGCTAGCATAGAGGAAGCACCCATTACTCCCCCAATCAATGCAAAAATCAACATAAAACTTGTTGATGGATTCCCACCTAAATCTGTTTTAACACATTTCACAAACAATTAAACAAAACTCAAAACACATTCTTATTTTATGAAGAAAGAAATTTAAAGAGATGAGGTGACATACGAGGATGATTCTGTTCGCCATCAATGTATTTGTCAAGTGACCAGCCAGCAAGTCCTAATACAATTAAATAAACTACTAAGTTTATGACCAACAATGGCCCCATAAGGGTTCTGCCACCTCTTCCCACCGCCATTAATCTGCTCCTCAGAATCAGAGTTCCACCAATTTTGCTTGCAGTAATAGATGGGTTTTTTGGTCGAGTATTGTTTATACGTGGTTGCTTCACGAGGACTCCATTGTCACCCTCTACAGGTGTCACAAAAATTTGAATTCCAAACGATAACGCTGGTGGGCTTCCATTTTATGAATTAAGCCCATTTTACTGTCTCTCTCCAAACCCATGGTTCCTTTATGAACCCGGGCCTCTCTAAAAGTTTTCGCATATCAAATGAAATTATGTAATTAGTTGAACGGTAGCTATGGAAACTTATTAAGTTTAATTTTTTGTAAAAATTAGGCAAATCACATAGTATAAGAAAGAAATTACTTGTTATCCCTACTCTTTCATTAATTACCAAAAACCCCTTTTTTTAGTGTCTTTCGGATACATAATATTGCAGGCGGATACTTTAATTAATAAAGGGCGGATACTTAAATTATTAAGTTGTTGTTATCAGTTTAATGCGTTAAATAAGGGATTAAAACGGAAATTATAATTGACTCACACAAATCACACGTATCATGTGTTGGGGTATATAACAATTAAGTTATTTGATAATTTATTTAGTATCATATACGTTATAGTTCAACTATATTTTGTATCTGTTAATAAAAAAATGTTAGTTGTTATGATTTAAATCAATGTTACAAGATTCAACATGTTAAAGGATACTAAATATATTGAAACTTAATTGTTTTGTACCAATTGTAACATATACACAAATTTGTTATTTGATAATAAAATGTGTATCATATACATAATAATTTTATGGATATTGTGTATCTGATAATAA
>JAJOOO010034659.1:0-25182 GCA_029582685.1 Solanum piurae
ATAAATAATAGCCACCTAGATAAATTAATATTGCAAAAAATAAATTTCTTAAATTTAAAATTCATTGTTTAAAAGTTATTTTTGAATAAGGGTTGATTTCGCGGAACTTCTTCTGGATTTGGGTTTTTCTAGACGTGAAGTTGGTCGATTAAATTTCAAATTTGTCTGAAATTCTTACCAAGTAAGTGTTAATCTTTGTTTCCTTTACTTTTCATTTACATTTTGCCCTATTTTTCGTTTAAAATATGCCAAATATTAAAGAAAAATTGAGATTTTACATTTTTTTACCATTGTAGCTTTGTGATGTGGCAAAAAATCACTTCCTCACGCACCTAGTATTGTCAATTTCTACGTCATGTGGACAAAAAAGGTGTACGCGACAGAGAAATAAACAAGTTCGGGGTAATTAAAACGGAATTTAGTTTAAGTGTACACCGTATAAAAAGCTTCAAGTTCAGGGGGTAATGAGTACTTTTGCCTAAATAAAATAAAAAAAACATATTAAGAAAAGACTAACATGATGATTTTCCTCGAGAGCTTACATCAATGGAAAAGTTTGTTACTATGATGTTTGTCGGTTTTTCACCAATTGAGAAAAATTATGTGTTCGTTCTTTGAAACAATTATACATAAACTAAGTTTTGAACGTTATGAATAGTCAATTTAAAGAATAATAACAATAACGCATTTAGAGTAATTTCATAAATTTAGTGTGAATATACCTTATCCATGTTTTGAGAGAGGTAGATAAGTTGTTTTTGGTAAGATCCTCAACTCATAAAAAGCGTTTTCAGAACAAGTTTGACAACTTCGCGAGCAAAGAGCTATGATGAAAATATCAAAGATGAGAAAAGTAACGACAACAAAATAGTAAAGAGAACAACATAAATAAATGAAATTAAGGAATATGATAATAATAACACTATAGTGAGACATGTAAGGAGAAGAGAAAACAGATAAAATGCTCTAAACTAGAACTAAGCTCTCCCACGTAAAAGAGAAAAAGCGTTCAACTGCTATTAATCTTTTACACTAATTCTTGACTTTCAACTCTCCAATTCATGTCATGTTTAATGAATTCTTCTCATTTCTTTCTTGATATACATCCTCTTAGACCTATCATTGTAGATCTCTCGCATTTTTTCATTGGGGGCATATGTTCTATTTCTCTTCACATGTCCAAAATATCTCATCTCGCTTCCATGCATCTTGTCCACCACAAAAGTCACTTTCCAAATAACTTCATTCATAATATTGTCTCTCCTAGTATAGATTCACACATCTACCCAAACACTCTCATTTTTGTTGCTCTCATCTTCTGAACGTGTGAGTTCTTGACTGTTTAACACTCTATAAATAGATAAATATAAGACAAATACAAGACAAATCACAAATATGAGGATGTACTTGAACATTTTCAAACAATTATAGGGGGTGATGATGTAGTTTCAAAAACCTAAGATTCTTTTTAGATAACAAACAATCTTCTCCACCTACTCTTTATCTCTAAAAGTAGCTCCTTTTAACAAGATGGCTATGAGCATTCCTTGCTATGCTTCACTTGGCACCAAATTGCAAGGTACTCTCTATCTATTCCATCAATTTGGATTTATGGAGTTTTGATAATTATTAATCTTTTTGTAAGTTTTCAATTTTCTTGATTTTTTTTTATTTCTCTATTACCAGATCCACTTAATTACAGCAACTACAATGGGGTTGAAAAGGTGAAAAGTATCATAAAGAAGACAGTGATTCCTTCTGTTAGTAGTTCCCCTGTTGAATCTCTTCAGAAGGGAAATTGGGTCAAGCTCATATGTGGTGCTAGCTTTGAGGTCTTCACTTATTAACCCTTTATTTACTATAAAGACTCCACCTTTACACTCTTCTGCAGATGAACTTTTTTTGTATAATCAGAATATACTACTTTGATGTTCCAATTCATATGATGTTCTTTTGTTTAAGCCTTTAAGGACTGACTCAAATGTATAACCAGAATAAACTACTTGGTGTTCCAATTCATATGATGTTTCAAAATTTTGTACTATAATCAGAATAAACATCTTATACTCCATGTGTAGTCGAATCCCGTCATTAAAGTGTAATGAAGCTAGTACAAACTAAGTATGAAGACTATACAAAATGCAGAGACATGTTAACATATTTGAGCAATTTTTATCTTTCTTGGTTTTTGTAGGATTTGGTTGATATCAGGAACCTTTCTCTGGTTTATACTCTTGCCGGAGGTGAGAATTGAATCATCAACTGTTGTCTCTATATAATTTTGGTATTATTATTCCTTGCATAGGGTTGGTAAGTTTGTGTGTTGATTGTAGTTGACTGCATTGACTGCGCTGCTGAGGCATCAGTGGTGAATGCTGTAAATGAAGGGATAGAAGCAGCCAGAGCCCTTGTGCCCATACGCAGGCCTTGGGTAATGATCAGTGTTAATGATGATGAAGATCTTCATTTTCGTAAAGCTGGTAACTCCCCTCACACCTTGACTTCAACCAGCATACTTGTCCTTTCTGATTCTCATAATCTTTGTAACGTCGATGTAGGGGTAAAAGTTACTTGCTTTCTTTTAATATAAGTACTATCAACCCTGCCGTAGGCAAAAACTTGCCAGTAAAAAATATGGTATGTAAGTGGAGAAGGGTAGATGAGCTAGCCCGTGATCCACCGAGGTTTGAACCATGCACTGGTCGGGGGATTTCTCGGTTATCAAAGAAAGTAGGCTTCTAATTGGAGTGCCTAATTAGAAACTATGAAATATTGACTTCATCGTGTATTTACGGCTTTGATTATTCTTGTTTTAAGAGCTTTGTCGTCCGTATTCAGCCTTTCTAATATTGGTCTTAGATCAAAGACCCGAGATTGTATTTTACCATGAATGAAATTACTCATGGAAAGTATTCCCAAGTAAGATATGTGGGCTTAATACTCCAGTTGTCTATGATAATGTTGCAGTATTTGATCCGGATGATTGCCCCCGGGATTGCATGAGACCTTGTGAGAAAGTGTGTCCTGCTAATGCAATATTGCAAAAGGTTCTCTCCATTTTGATTTCCCTTGATTTATTCTACAGCTGTTTAACCTGCTATATTCATTTTTAAGCTTATTCATGTTCAACTCTAAAGGCTACATCTGTAACTATTGCAGGGAGGAGTTTTGGCTGAGCGCTGTTATGGTTGTGGTCGCTGCCTTCCGGTTTGTCCATATGACAAAATAAGTGAGTTCACTGCTGCCTGTCTATTTTCACCTCCTCCATGCCCTTTTACGTCAGGATTGTTGTTTTTCTGCAAATTGAATTCATGAAGATATCTTTTCGTTGATTCAGGAGCTATTACGTATGTGAGAGATGTTATAGCTACAGCTGAACTTCTTGAAAGGGATGATGTTGATGCCATAGAAATTCATACCAGTGGAAGGTTAGCATAATTTTCTTTTCGGTTAATATATTCCCCAAAATCATTCAAGTGTGAATTTTCACTTCTTATTCAATTGAGACACAAACTTAACCATAGAATAGAATGCTTATTCAAAGTATATTTATGCAATACAATCTGATTTTGGTACTCCTTATTCTGTACAACAAAAATCACAAAACAAAATTTACAAATGGCTCTTTGTCACATTATCAGAGTAACATCAATTTGTAGCTAAAAAGTGTATCTTATCTGCATTCTCATTTTGGAACAGGGAACCTTCAATTTTTAAAGAACTCTGGACTGGATTGGGGAACTCAACTGCAAATCTGAAGCTCGTGGCAGTATGTGAAGCTGTTACTCTTTTTTTGATCTCTGTTGGTGACATTAAATACTATTCCCTTCGGTTTAATTTGTTTGTCCTACTTGGCTTTTTAGTCCATTTCAAAAAGAATGTCTCTTTCCTTTCTTGATAACTCTTTAATTCTATCTTTCCACGTGGCATGTGTAAAACCACGAGATTACAGGGAATTTTGGTGCATTTTACATAGCTTTAGTTTAAGACCACAAGATTCAAAAGTCTTTTATTTTCTTAAACTCTGTCAAGTCAAAACTAGGCAAACAAATTGAAACGGGGGAGTATCATCTAGCAAGTTCAAACAACTTATTCCATTTCAAGAATTTAAGTTAAAAAAATTGTTTTTATCATGGCTTCGTGCAGGTTAGCTTTCCAGACTTGAGAGATTCAACCATATCTGCAATGAATGCTATGTACTCTATAATGGAATCCAGCATACACTGCGTCAACTTATGGCAGGTGCAGATCATTTGTCCTATTACTAATTGATTTAGAAGCTAGAACACTCGGAATATATTCTCATCATTTCTACTAATGATTGTAATTGAAGTTGGATGGTCGACCAATGAGTGGAGATATTGGGCGAGGTGCCACGAGAGATGCAATTGCTTTTGCACGAAAATTGGCCTCTGCTGGCGACAAGCCTAAAGGTTTGCACATAAAATATTCTTCTGATAAATGACATGATACAACTCATTATTGGCTAGTTCTATAAACTACTTGCTAGTGTAATTTGAAGATTCTTCCTATGTCATAGGCTTCCTTCAACTGGCTGGTGGTACCAATGGTCACACAGTGGAGGGATTGAAAAAAGAGAGATTATTCCAAACAACAACCATACACGGTATTAACTCCACAGTCCACACTTTATTAAGTTCACATTCCATATAACACTGAAGTTTTGACATCAATCCGCAATTCATTTAGAGGCTTCAAGATACGAGACAATTCTGAGCACCTTACGTTCACCGAATGCTTTGATCGCTGGTGTGGCCTTTGGTGGCTATGCACGAAAGGTAGGTCCTTTTTGCCAATCATGGAAATTATTCTAGTCTATTCAATCAACTGCATAGGCTAAATACTATAGCAGTATCATAATCTCATCTCATTATTCCTCCTTCAGATCGTCGGTAGAGTTCTGAATTCTGTGCAAAGTCATCACGGACTTGCTCATGTTGAAGATTTCCCCGAGCAACTTCTGCAGGCCATAATTGAATCACTAGCTCTGGTTGGAACTGTTAAATGTTACAACATCCAGAAGCAGATCACTTAGATTGTATTTGAGGTTGATATATACACCAGCAGAAATTTAGAACTATGAGGTCTCGGGAAGGCCTGTCCAAGGATTGATGATGGTAGTTGGTAGACAGATTCTCAAGGACAAAGGTCGAAATCAGAGATAACAGTTTTATAGTCATACAGAACATAGATATACATAGTGCATCATCAAAGATTCGCAAGGGAAGGCTTCAAAATTTTGACGGTCTGCCCTCTAACCTTATGCTCTTTTCTTTGACTCATTAGCTACTCTAGCCCCTGGCAATGTTTTTAATGCTGTTAACTGTTAAGTAGCTCGCTTCAGCTAAATGGTATACTTGACCTTCCTTGCCAACAACCATTGTACATGTATCAGTAATTTCATTTTTATTTATCAGTCATCAAATGAGATCTACAGTATAAGCCAAATATTTCAAATTTCTAGTGTCAAATTGCTATCCCATCCAAAGAACTCGCCTCTATTTTCAGCTCACGTAATTCTACACTAAAAACGCCCATCATAAAGGACCAACTTCATCTTGGATGAGTAGTTTCTTATTTCCTTAATTGACATATAGACGTTGGAGCTAAGACTTAAACCAACATGTCTCGAGAGCTGTAAAGCTTCTGATGTATATTTATCATGCCTATATTGATCTTTTCGGTGTACAATCTTATATTGACATACTGCACACAAACCCACATGAACAATATATAATTTTCTATATCCATTATCTTTTTGTAAATTGTTTTCCTCTTTATTTGTACCATCTCCAACTAAGTTTTTGCTCATGTGGTCATGTCTTTTTTAGGAAATTCTTGACGCGAGGGCGGCAGATAGATCTGTATATCACACAGATTATGTGAACTCTTGCCTACGATGTGTGAGTGGACAAACTGCAGTTCTAGCAAAGCCAAAGGCATAATTTGTTGATTGACTCATGATCAGCAAGTGCCACATTTCTTAGTAGAATACAGTTAAAGTCATCTATCATCCGAGACGTGAGAATTGGATAAGTTATTTCAAGAAAGGTCGAGCCATTGGAGATGAGAGAGCTGGAAGAGGGTGCTTTTGGAATCAATCATCGTCCCCACAGGCTACAACTGATGTCAAGTTCGATCACTTGGCCCGACGTCTCATCACATTTAACTCCATCCCATAAGCAGTAATCTCTGGTCATATTCCATGAAAGTGTTTTTGGATAAGATCTTTTACCACAGTAATCACAAATACTAGATGACCATGCTCTGATCAAAGCATTTCCCTTCTTAAAATTCAAGAAAATGCTTATGGTAGGTCCCTCATTGAGTGTCTGTGATTACTGCGGTCAGGAATCTTATCCAAAGACAATTCATGGAATATGAGCCGAGATTGGTGTCTATGGGATGGAGTGGATGTGATAAGATGTGGGGGCATGTGATTGAACGTGACCTCAGTTGAAGGGACGATTGAGTCGAATATCACCCTCTTCCAACCACACTTCTTATTAGAATACAGTTGAAGTCATCTATCATCCGAGATGTGAGAATAGGGTAAGTTATTCCAAGAAAGGTCGAGCCCTCTGGAGATGAGAGAGCTCGAAGAGGGTGCTATTGGAATCAATCATCGTCCCCACAAGCAACAACTGATGTCAAGTTCAATCACTTGGCCCGACGTCTCATCGCATTTAACTCCATCCCATAAGCAACAATCTCTGGTCATATTCCGTGAGACTGTTTTTGGGTAAGATTGTTTATCATAATAATCATAAATACTAGATGACTGTGCTTATTGTAGGTTCCTCATCAAGTGTCTGTGATTACTACGATCAACAATCTTATCCAAAGATAATCCATGGAATATGAGCAGAGATTGATGTCTATGGGATGGAGTAAAATGCGATAAGATGTGGGGGTATGTGATTGAACGTGACCTCAGTTGCAGGGGTGATTGAGTCTAATAGCACCCTCTTCCAGCCAGTGTATGAACTCTAGCATTGTATTACGAATTGAACGATGAAAATGACTTTTTCAGATCTCTCATGTATAAAATTTTATTTCTACAGTTGGTTGAGAGCATTTTTCCCGAATGGGGCTCTATGCGGTGCGAATCTGAAATACCAAATAATAATAAAATTAAGAAGTTCAACAATCAGTCAAGGATGGACTGCTGTTTGCTCAAAAAACAAGCACAATAACACAGAAATCATGAAAACTACTTAATAATTAAGTAATAAAAAAATAAGTGATGGCTATTGAAAGTTATTTAATTATTTATCTACAACTTCAGTGGATATTATATAATAATAATATATATGATACGGTCATATGAGGTTGCTAATTGCTTGCTTGTTTTTTTTTTTTTTTTTTATGATTTGCCGCAGCTTTAAGATGCTCTTAATTCAAAATAAAATAAATATTAGTTTTTCGTTCGTGTTTGATATTCGTTTTGGAGTCCAACTAATTCAGATTTACATCGAAAAGTTTTATTAATGCTTCCAATTAAAAATATACGCATTGAAAAGTCCTATTTTAAGAAGTAAAATGCTTTCTATTAAAGACATTCAAATTGAAAAATCCGTAAAATATTTTTTATTAAAGACGATTTTAGACTCAAATCCAAAACATTAATATATATGACAACAATGACAGCCTGCACTTAATTTTTTTTTAAAAAACTATGATTTGCCGCTGCTTTAAGATGCTCTTGATTCAAAATAACATAAAATATTGGTTTACGATTGATGTTTGGTATCTATTTTGGAGTTCGATTAATTAAAATTAGCATCGAAAAATTCTATTTTAAGAAGAATAATGCTTCCTATTAAAGACATGTGCATCGGAAAATCCTATTTTTTTATTAAAAAAAATTCTATTAAAGACGATTTCAAACTCGAATCGAAAACCTTGATATATGTGACAAGACCGTTAGCCTGCACTTAAAATGGAAAAAAAATAACATTATTTGAGTGACAATATCACGTTTTTGTTGCTGGCTGGCTGTGTTTTTCTTTTCTAAAACAAAATAATTAATTAGATGATGGACTTATTATTTGGTGCAATAGCAGCATATCAGGGCTTGGAATTTAGAGAGGGTGGTGTATACGTAGCTTTATTTTTATCTCGTAACGATAAAAAGATTGTTTCGGATAAATAATTGCTTACGTAAATGACAATAAAATCAAGTAAATGGAAAAGGAAATACAGTATAGAAGCAATCATGTTGAACATAACGAAAAAATAGTATCAATAATATATAATACGATAATCGAAGCAAACACTTATTTGGTGCAACGAAAAAAATATCTTGCAGGGGTTTTGTATAAATTGCAAGAATTTATTTTTATAGGTTTCTCACCTGGTGTTTGGAGTCTACCTTGGAGTGCCGATTAAATTGGGATCAAGCACTGCATGACTTAGTGGCGGAGCTAGGATTTTCAATAAGGGGATTCAAAATTTGAAAATATAGACACACGAAGTAGTCGAAGGGGTTCGACATCTACTATATATACCTAAAAAAAAATTAACCATATATAAATAATATAATTTTTCTGGAAGGGGATGAACCCCCTAACTAGAAGGTGGCTCCGCCACTGGCATGACCCTTTTTGAGGGTGAAGCAAATTTTCTTCATATATAAAATCGAATCCGAAATCTCTGATTAAGGATGAAGTATGCACCACCGCAATTCTTAGTATTTTTTAAGGTTGTAAGTTCTTGATTGGACTTTGCAGTAAGAATTTGACTAAATGAGTAATAAAGAAAGATAATTCATAAGTGATGGCTAAAAGTTTTGACAATATTTGTGGAGGCTTTTCAACAATAGCAAGTAGCAGCAAAGTTTAGTGCGTCTATATTTTATTTTATTTTAAATTAGTATTTTTTTAACAAAGAGAGTGGCATTTTTAAAAAAGGTTAATAACACTTTCTATTGTTTTCTTTAGTTATTAATAAAATTATGATTTTGGTTCTCATGATATTTGAGTAAGTGTAATATTTAATCTTTTGATTAATTGACATATGCACTATTGACTCATTTGTTAGTGAATATTCATAAATTTGTGTAATTTTATTATTTAATATTTATATATTATGATAAATTTGTGTTGTTACCTCATATTTGATGATAACCATATTTTTCTCTTTCGGTAATTAAAATAAAAAGAATATAAATAAAAGTGTATACGTAGAAAGTTCCTTAACCAAACGAAATATTCTTTTATCGTATTTCTTATTGAGTATAGCCTTTTATACGTTCAGCTCTAGTAGGGCGGAATATGAATATGATCCCTATTTTTTTTGTTAAAAGGTTAGTTATCGATGAATGAAAACTTATTTATACTAAAATAATATAAACATAACATATTGTTTAAGTAACATTACTAAAACAAAATTTAATTATTAAGAGTTGAATAAATTGTCAAAAATCACAAGAACTAAAACTATAATTAACTACTTATTTAGGGAATTAAAAAATTCAATTATTTCTTTGAAAAATGTCTTTTTGGTACTTGGATGATGTGCCATTATTTTACTGAAAAATTTCTCTCTAGCATTTGATCAATTATGACTAGAAAGTTACATTATTTTGAACTTCAAAATTAAATTTGTCCTTTTCACTTATGGTGTTCTTATTTTATTTTTAAATTTATTTTTTGCCTACTCTTTTAATATTATTTTCTTACCTTTTGCTTACTCTATGTTTTACTTCGATTAAACTCTAAGCATAGATCTAACAAATTAGCTCCTAACATTAGGTGTATTCAATATTGGTAGCAGCCAAGAATGAAAATCTATAACCAATTGTTGAATTTAAAAAATCAATTAAAAAAATCATATTTTATAGTGGATTGTAAATTCAATTTTATTTCAATGACAAAATTTATAATATTTTCTTCAGAGAATTCAATTTTTTTTTGTCTCATAGATGTTCATCAATCTGTACGAAGTAAATATTTACAGATTTGAAATTTTCAAGTTATGTTACAATGTAAAACAAATATTTTTATTGAACAATGTGTTAATATGACAAAACATTTAAAATTGATTAATTTATATTCACACTGCCGTTGTATGAAATTAATATGACAAAACGTTTAGCATTTGAACTCAAAATCTCTAATAAGATAAATGGATTCCATCAATCTGTCACACTTCTCGATGCTCTTTTCTATATCTTCTAATCTTGATAATATCAATTAAGACGTAGCGAAGAAGATTTATCTATTCATATCTGATGCTTACATAAAATTAAATAATTTAACTTTCATGACGATTGTTAATATATAATAATGAATGATAATAGCGATCGTTGATAACAATTGATTGTTATTGTGGTTATTATAGTTGATGACGATGATTGCAAATGATAGTTAATAATGATGATAGATTATAGTGAAGGACGATTGTGGTGTTTGTAATAATTGATAAATGATCAACGCTAAAAGTGAATGAAGTAGTGGAATCAAATGCTAAGAAAGAATTTGAAGTTTACGTGTTCATAGTTTTAATTCTCTTGAATTATTGAAAACAAAATTAATAATTTGTACATATTTAATGAATTTCTCACTACAATTTTCGAATTTGAATCAAAGTTATTATGTTAATCACTCAGATCTGTTCAAACTCATTAAGTAATCATAAAAAAGAATTAAGCGCGAACTTTAGGGGTCGTTTGGCACCCGAGATATCTCATGATTAAGACGATATAAATTTATCCTAAGATAAATTTCTCAACCTTAATCCTGATTATTTCATTAAATTTGAAATTATTTTATCCCCCGTGAGAGGTGAGATAAATTAGTTCTATAAATATAATTATGTAAGAATAATTTAATCCGCAAATCAAAAGTACGTCTAACAAACTTGACGCACGTGAATCATTTCTGTGTCTTTCAAGTTTCAAGGCTGGCTGCTCTCTCCCTCTTGTTTCTCTCTCTGTACAATTCATATATATATATATATACACTTACCCATCCAACATTCTACCACCACTTACCAACCACCTAACTATTTCACTCACGTCAACTCTACTTACAGGGGACAAAAGATCATTTTTTTCATCAATCAAGAACAAATACATACTTGGTACATTTCTAGCATTTTGTTTCCTTGAAAAGTTCCAATTTTTATTAGATTCTTGATGTTATTTTTTTAGTTTTGTGATCTGGGGTTGTCTTTTTATTGTTTGATTTGGGTTTGATGTCTTTTAATTGGAGTTGGGATCTGGATTTCTGTTGTTTTATGGTTGAATTCTTGATTTTGGGTTGTTGTTAGATGATGCATTTTGTGAATTACTAGTATTTTTTTTGCTAAAAAGTTTCTCTTTTTTGAATCTTTGATGTGTTTTGTTGAGTATGGGATCTGGGGTTCCTGTTAGGAGGTACATTTTTTGAATACTAGTTTTTTTTTATGCTAAAAAGTTTCTCTTTTTTGAATCTTTGCTGTGTTTTGTTGAGTATGGGATCTGGGGTTCCTGTTTGGAGGTACATTTTTTGAATACTAGTATTTTTTTGCTAAAAAATTTCTCTCTTTTGAATCTTTGATGTGTTTTGTTGAGTATGGGATCTGGGGTTCCTGTTTGGAGGTACATTTTTTGAATACTAGTATTTTGTTTCCTAAAAAGTTTCTCATTTTAGAATCCTTGTTGTTCCTTTTTGAGTATGGGATCTGGGCTTTTGTCGTTTTACTGTCGAATTCCCAATTTTGGGAACCTTTCTGTTGATCCAAAAGGTTTTTGGTTCAATTTTGTGATTTTACTGTTGGATTGGCAATTTGGATTTCTGTCTGTTAGTGTAAAACTGCTGGAGTTGCCAAATTTCTCTTTTGTTTGGTCTGTTTTTGATGTTTCTGAGGTGACATGCCTTGTTTTGTTGTATAAACATTTGATCTAAGAAAGATCTGCTTTAATGGTCAATTCAAAGTTGCATTCTTTTTGGGAGAATGGAGGTGTTCTTTGATTAGGTTACGTGTTAAAGATCTGATCTTTTTACGAGTTTTTCGTATAACATGTGGTTTTGAATTATCATTTGCACTCACCTTTCTCATTGCTTGTTAGCTTTTCCTCATTCAATCAATGATTCATCTTAAGCACATTGAGTTCACTTTCTTATCAGTTATACTTAGTTCTGATTTTCTCTATCACAAGCCGGTTTGTAGGTTAGTCTCTGGTTTAATTGATCTCAGGGGGCGATGTAGTCTTGTTCTGGTTTGTTTTCATTTGTTAAAGGTCAATTTAGAGAAACCTCTAAAGGATCATCTTGTTATATAGTAACGTATTTTTCTCGTGGTGTTTGTATGCGTTTAGAAATGGTGGTTTTAGGTGGATAACTTGGTCTGTTCCTTGATAAGGAAAGATGCCCCGAAAAGAGGATCCTCCGGGATTTGTATTTGATGTATTCAATGTTTATGTATCTCATCAGTCATCATTGAATTCCTTGCACATTCACAATTATAGGTTCACGAACTTCGTTTTTATCGAAATTTTAGTTATTTTTGGCACATATATGTCACTTTCAGATCCATATCCGCCTGTTGAGATATTGTTTTGGCGGTTGGCTAAGAGTCATGGGGCATTCCTCTTTTATGAATAACTTTATTTTGATGGAATTAAGCTTTGATGCTTGTCCTGATATTGTAACTTTTCCGCAGATTTCGATTAAATCAGCAGAATGGCGACTGGACAACTTTTCTCCAAAACTACACAAGCCTTGTTCTACAACTACAAGCAGCTTCCTATCCAACGGATGCTCGACTTTGATTTCCTTTGTGGTGTGTATTACATTTCCACTCGATTCATTTTTCTAGAAAATAAATGTGCTTACAATATTTGTTGTCTTAAGGTGTCTCATTCACATTTTTACAATTTTGTTTTGAACTTACAGGGAGAGAAACACCTTCTGTTGCTGGAATTATCAATCCTGGTTCCGAGGGATTCCAGAAACTCTTCTTTGGTCAGGAGGAAATTGCAATCCCAGTACATTCTACGTGCGTTGAGTTCATCCCTTGCTTGTTTGTTTCAATTATATTTGTTTTCTTTTTTTGGTTGTATTTCCATGACACGTGTGCTTTTTTATTTTTTCATTCTGATATCCTGAAGGACCTGATTTGGCAGTCATTTTCAGTGTGGTCCTCTCCCATTAGTGTCGATAGGTCTAAAACGTTTTGCTCAAAATCTCTTGCAATCGTGGTTTCAAAATATTCTATGAGATCATGTGACTTTCTAACATTTGGTTCCACTTTATATCGTTTGAAAGGTGTGCAATGTAAGCACACATATCGATGGACTTGTGCCTTAGTTTTTTCAATTTGAACTACTTCAGATAAACAGATAGTCATAATTCTAGGCTATTTACCAACCACCAAAGAAAACATACTTATAGTGTATACTCCCTCTGTTTCAATATGTTTGTCTAGGTTTGACTTGGTACGGAGTTTAAGAAAGTAAAAAAGAATATTGATTCTTGTGGTCTTAAACTAAAGACATATAGAATGTACCGAAATGTCCTTTAATCTTGTGGAAAGTAGAAGTTAAAGAGTTTCCAATATAAGAACATGACATGCTTTTTGAAATGGACTAAAAAGGAAAGAAAGATAAATAAATTGAAAGGTAAGGAGTATGAATGAACTTTGCCTTCTTTACGGCCCTTAGTTGTGGAGTTTTTAATTTTGATACTTATTCGCAATTGTTACTCAACCTACAGTGTTGAAGCTGCCTGTGCTGCTCATCCAACAGCTGATGTTTTCATCAACTTTGCTTCTTTCAGAAGGTTGGTACTATTATACATCCTCCTAGTTTGTTCTTTTCTTTTTTGTTTTCCTGGAAAAAAATCTTAAACTAAAAACGATTTGCTCTTATATCTGATCTTTTCCTTAATTGCAGTGCTGCTGCTTCCTCCATGTCCGCTCTAAAACAGCCAACCATCAGAGTTGTGGCTATTATAGCTGAAGGTGTTCCTGAGTCGGACACCAAGCAGCTTATTGGTTTTGCAAAGGCAAATAATAAGGTATAATAATGTTACATCATTCCTGTTGTTTCGTTCAACATTAGCATATTTCTTTTTCTTTTTTCGGGTGCGTTCTTTAAGATGTAAGATACTTGGTCAGGCAGAGAATGCGTTCGTAAGTGTTATTTCAGTCATTACCTAATGTCACTTGAGTTTCATACTTTATGACTTATTATATGCACTTTGTTTTTCAGGTGGTTATCGGTCCAGCTACTGTCGGAGGGATTCAAGCCGGAGCTTTTAAGATTGGTGATACTGCTGGAACAATTGATAACATTATTCAGTGCAAGCTTTACAGGCCTGGATCTGTGGGATTTGTCTCCAAATCTGTGAGTAATCATAGCAAGTCTTTCATCTTTTCCCTTAACTCATCTACTCTTGCTGGAGTTTCAAAACAGCACGATAATGTTTTGTGGCTTCATGAGTACTGACTTTTATCTTAATATATAGGGTGGTATGTCTAATGAACTATACAACACAATTGCCCGTGTGACTGATGGAGTTTATGAAGGTTGGACATTCTAAATCTTGAATCTATGCTTTTAGAACATTTTTATATTTATTCATATTTTAAAAAATAATATTGAGTGATTTTTTGGTCTGCGCAGGAATTGCAATTGGTGGGGATGTCTTTCCTGGGTCTACCCTTTCTGATCATGTTTTGCGCTTCAACAATATTCCACAGGTAATTGATTTGAAGTGAAATCCATGCAAGAGATTTTTGTAAAATGATTGGCACTTAGTTCTTCTGTTGCCATGTTGCTAATAATTCTTCAAGTGACGTCCCTGTCTGTGCATAGTGAAGTGCTAGTTTTATAGCTTTATCACAGTAAAGTATACTTGTAACAATCCGAAGCTTTTTAAGACATGCTACTCTTGTGAACGGAGAATTTTCCGTTATTGTGTGAGATATGTAGATGTCCAAACAAAGATACATGAACAACTCAAGATTTTTCCTACCAAACTGCAATAGTTTATCTAAGAAGAATACAAGTAGGAATTACAAACAACAAAGAGAAACAAAAAAATAGAATAAAAGAGAAACCGTTGCCAAAACTTCTCGTTTCTGGACAATACGATTGTCTCATTTTATTCCACTATTCTTATAGGACTTGAAAGCTTAATGGGGAATGATCAACTATATATTTTGCCATTTTGCACAATTTGATCTTCTTTTTTCTTATGCTTTGGTAAACTTTAGGTCAAAATGATTGTTGTACTTGGGGAACTTGGTGGACGAGATGAGTATTCCTTAGTTGAAGCCCTGAAGCAAGGGAAAATCAACAAGCCTGTTGTTGCCTGGGTCAGTGGAACTTGTGCTACTCTCTTCAAGTCGGAAGTACAGTTTGGACATGCGGTGAGCTATCTCCTTTCATTCCCTCATTTCTCGTGAAATGCAGATTAATGTCTCTTAAGTATTAAGAGCTGATTAATTCTTGAAAAGAAAAAGATGTATTGAGCTCTGATTTGGTGAAACAGTTTTCCGCCTAAATCTAACTTTGCTCGAGACTCTCTTAATAGGGTGCAAAGAGTGGTGGTGAAATGGAGTCTGCACAAGCTAAGAATCAAGCACTCAGAGATGCTGGGGCTACGGTTCCCACTTCGTATGAAGCTTTTGAAGGAGTAATCAAAGAAGCATTTGAAAAGCTGGTAAGTCTCTTGATATTGAGCACACTCAATAATAATAATTCTTCACTTGGCATTAGTTTTAATGGGTTTACCTGGTCATTTTGATAGGTTTCAGAAGGCAAAACAACTCCTGTAAAGGAAATAACGCCTCCACAAATTCCTGAGGATCTCAACACTGCAATTAAGAGCGGGAAAGTTCGGGCCCCAACTCATATTATTTCCACCATATCTGATGATAGAGGTATGGACTGAAATTTGACTAATTATCATTGGTTGTTTTGTTTTATTCAGTTTCTGAATAAGAGTCGGAACCAATGCTGATTCTGTCTTCCATTTCTTATCTATAGGTGAAGAGCCATGCTACGCTGGTGTTCCCATGTCATCTATTGTGGAGCAAGGATTAGGTGTCGGTGATGTCATTTCTCTGTTGTGGTTTAAACGTAGCCTCCCCCGTTATTGTACACGTTTTATTGAGGTAAGTTATACTGTTGATGTTCTTAGCTAAATTTGCTTAGATTGGACTACATGTTCTCCCCCTCGTCATTCTGTTTCTAAACATCTGTTTTCTTGTGGTTGGTTCGACTTGGCAGATTTGCACTCTGTTGTGTGCTGACCATGGTCCCTGCGTCTCTGGTGCTCACAACACCATCGTAACTGCCAGGGCTGGAAAAGACTTAGTGTCATGTCTTGTATCTGGTATGTCATACTTTATTTTTAAGGTAGTTATCGGGTTATCATTCAATTGGAATTGGAATAATTTGGTTGGGTAACAGGGTTGTTGACTATTGGTCCACGATTTGGTGGTGCTGTTGACGATGCTGCCCGATACTTTAAGGATGCTTATGACAGGGTGAGTCCTTACTATTTAAGCTACTAGTCGAGTAGAAACAGTTCCGGCTACTCCCTTTGAGTGTCTGGATGAATAAACGTTTGCAATGCTTCATTTGTAGGGTCTTACACCATATGAATTTGTTGAAAGTATGAAGAAGAAGGGCATTCGAGTGCCAGGAATCGGACACAGGTAGCGTTTCTCGTACTTCATTATAGATGTAACATTTAATATCGTATACTTGTTCCCCGAAATGGTAGTTGGAGAAGCTAAATGAAATTGTAGCATTACATGCTCGGAAACTCGTGTGACTCTTTGAATGCATCTCATGCGTTGCATCTAATTCTCGTGTGACAGGATCAAGAGAGGTGACAACAGAGATAAGAGAGTTGAACTACTTCAGCTCTACGCAAGGGAGAATTTCCCTTCTGTTAAGTACATGGAATACGCGGTTCAAGTTGAAACCTACACACTCTCAAAGGCAAACAACCTAGTCCTCAACGTTGACGGTGCCATTGGTACCCTCTTCTTGGATCTCCTTGCTGGAAGTGGAATGTTCACCAAGCCAGAAATTGATGAAATAGTAGAGATCGGTTACCTCAATGGACTGTTCGTGCTGGCACGTTCCATTGGTCTTATCGGGTAAGTTCAAATGCTGAACACTTCCATTAAACTATCCGTCTACGTTAAACAGAAATCTAGTCATGTCAAACAATTGAAACCATAACCTTTTTTTGAATTTCAGACACACGTTCGATCAGAAGAGATTGAAACAGCCTCTATACCGTCACCCATGGGAAGACGTCCTCTACACCAAGTGAAAACGCTTTCGATAGCAACAAACAAGAAAAAATTTGCTGCTCTTCAACATTTTATCAAAGTGTTTTGTTAACCATTTTGCTGTGATCATTCTTCATGTTTTTTAGACTTGTATTTGTATTCTCCTAAGTGCTTTTTAAGCATTTTTGTGTAAGTTGTTATAAAAGAGACGACTCTTTTTGTTTCACACAAATGAGTTTTCTTCAATTCCAATGTATGAAAGAAAAAGACTTGATTGCTAAATACACTAACAGTGTAAAGAATGTTTTACACCTCTTTACCTCATAAAAGGTAGAGATAATGTCTCTCCTTCCCGGCCCCCACTTGTGTAATCACACACGTGATATGTTGTAGTTGTCGTAAAGTATTTGAACCATGAGCCAAGAGTCTATATTGGTAGCAGTCTCTCTACCCCACAACCAATAAGATATATAGTAGTATGCGTATATCTCACTTCATACCTCATGGGTGGAATTGCACTGAATAAGTTGGAGGTGTAAATGATTTTCACCCTTTTTCAGATTGAGTTGTCGTGTTATGTGCTTACTTCACAAAAACTTATTTAAAAAAGACTTGCTTGCTAAATACACGGACAGTGTAAAGAATGTTTTACACCTCTTTACCTCATAAAAGGTAGAGATAATGTCTCTCATTTCCGGTCCACACTTGTGTCATCACACGCTGAATATGTTGTAGTTGTCGTTATGTATCTGAACCATGAACCGAGAGTTTACTAGTAACAAACTCTCTACCCCACAACCACAAAGATATATTATAGTTTGTGTATATTTCACTACATATCTCACATCTGAAATTATAATGAATATATTATTATCATAATGTGTCTGAACCATGAGAGGCATGAGATCATTAGAAATTGGAACACATGTTAGGACCTAAAAAGTGCATTTTGACATCATTTTTTACTGAATTCTATATGGATCCATTCCAAGAATTCTGGAATATTTTGACATTAATGTCAAGTTTTCAAGTTTCTTGTTTTAGCATAAGCTTTGGATGATTGTGGAGTGCTGCTTATGTCAGTAGTGTATGCGGCGATTCGTATACGCGCGTTGACCAAAGATAAATATAGGATTTTTAGTATTAAGTAGAAATTGATCTCTAGTTCTCTATGTAAATAACTTGACATTCAATCTAGTACACTATTTAGTCTTCTTATAGCATGAACGTCAAGAGATAATATTATAGTATCAATTTTAAAAGATATATACATAAAATATCATATTTTACTGAGAGACTACGAATTCACACCCCCCATATTTTACCCATTAAATAATTCACGCGTGGCGTTGACCTTAAATGAATTCAACATTTGAAAATTATGAATATTTCTACAACGATTTCAAGTTAATGCTTCATCTATCCCATAAAAGTCGAAAATGGCTTACGTAAACACACCTTTTTGAAATTAATGTGTATGCATATAAAGCAAAGATAGTGAAATAAATGAAAAGCCAATTCCTCTTCATCTTTACATAAAAAAAATATAAGAAGACAAAATGCATATAGAAAAAAAATGGGAAAAATGACAAATATATCTCAGAACTGCCGTAAATGGTATGCAGATACCCTCCATATTTTTGAGACATTGGTGCCCCTGCTGTCCGAAAACTAGAGCATACATGCCCTTCACTCTAACAGAAGACTAAATAGAGACACGAAGCGCAATCTTATCCGTCGATCCGATATTTAATAAATGTCGAATCAGTGAATAAGATTATGACACATGTATGTCCGTTAGTATACAAGTATATATACTCTAGTTTTTGGACGACATGGGCACCAATGTCCCAAAAATATGATGAAGGGTATCTGCATACCACTTACGATAGTTTAGGGATATATTTGTCCCTTTTCCCAAAAAAATATTACCATTATGGAACTAAAATGCTTCAATATGGAAAGGAAATTAATAGATCAATTTCTAAAAAATAGTTATCTTAAGCTAGACTAATATTGAAATATTAATTAATTTAAATTTGTGTTTCGTGAGATATATTTTTTCCATCCGATATTCAATTTATAATATGAGAGTATCTTATTCATCCCATCACAATTTTTGTTAGTATTTTCTTTGACTTTAACTTATATATTAATTAAAAATATTCAGAAAATACGTCTAAAAAACCTTTCACATAAATTAAAGTTTTTTAATCTTGAAAATAAATATAACCTGATAATATAATTTTTTTAATATATATTATATGTCAGTAAATATAAATTAATTTTTTTATATGATCTTATCCAACCTTTGACATAAACTTTTATGAATTATGTTGAACTAACAAAAACTTTATCCATCTACTCAGCTTACCACTTCTATTATTTTTTTATTTTTTTTTTCAATTTAATTAATATACAAAAGTTGCTATTGTTGTACAATGGCAGATCCAGAATATCATGTGTGGGTTTATCGAAATTCAATTATTATCATATATTAAAGTGATTGATAATAACTATTTGATGATGAAATTTAATTATCGTCGTATATTTATTTAAAGTTATTGTAGAAATTTATAAATTTTAAATTTTAAATCTATTTGTATTGCGATAAAAAATACTACTTAAACAATAATTTTGGAATTAGGTGTAGTCTACGTAATCAAATTTAATTGTATCTACATAAAAGACAATTCTTGTTTGACTTGAGCTTTAATTAATTACATTTGCTTAGAGATATTTTTTGTGGTGTTATTGGTGTTGTGGGGTGGGTGCGCTTGGGGGGGGGGGTTCTATTTTCTTGTTAAGTTAAATATTATTTATATTTTTCTATGAGAAATAACACTATTGCAATTTTAAAAAAATATTGTGATTTTATGCTCTTATGGCATAGAATAAGAACTTTAATACTAAATTGACTGTATATTTTAGTTAAGTCCATAATAAATATACGTCGATCTTTTTAATAAAAGTATATCATTAAGAGTAATGTAGAAATAGATATTTCAAATATTAAATAAATCAATCTTTTTAGTTGCGGTGCTTTAGCATATAAGAAACATGAATAAGGTGAATTTTTTGTGGATCCTTGATATTTGAATGGACAATTTCTCTATTTAATTTTATTATTATCATAGTATTATTTATACCTGATCGTTATTTACTTCACGAGTGAGGTCTCTGATTATATATCAAAATGGACAATTACGTAAAAAAATAGAAGAAATATTTGATTACTTTATACATATTCCACTTGACTTATAATTAGATTGTTGTAATTATAAATTGCTCAATATTCTATTATCCAAACAATAAGAATAGTATATTTACAATAATTTCATAAGTAAAGTCGACCGATCTAAAAACTATAAAATATCCACAATTTTACTATTATCTTATGAAGATCGATAAATTATTTTGATAGATCCTCGATCCGAAAAAGTTGAAAAAGGAAAATGAGGAGTGGAAGCATATGAAGGTGGAGGGGACATACTAGCCTTTATATGGATTATTATTAAAAAAACTTTGGAACAAAAAAAATAAATAAATAAGTAAAGTAATATACTCTCTCCCTTTGAGAGTAGGATTATAATCATTTCGACGATCTATTTTTATTTGTTCATTTTTAATTTTGCACGTCCCTAAAAAATAATAATTAATACGAGAGAAAAAGAGAGATCTAAAATAAGTTGGAGTGATGGAAGGTTATTTTTATAATACTTAATTATAGATTTTGAGTTTAACTCGTGAGTATAAAATCACCTTTACAAGAGAATGATTAACCTTCTAATGTAAGTTTTTCTAATGTGAATTCAAATTTAATAAAATTTTAATCAGAGACAATTTAGAAGCTCAGTTACAAAAATTAGTACCTTTTACGGTTTTACTTACGCCTTATATATACACACAAAGAATTTTACTAAATATTTAATTAAAAACTAAATTATTAATCATCGTCGTATTTTATCATCTCTGAAAAAATTAACTTTAAGTTTCATTTTTACGCATAACGAAAGAATTTACAACTATATAAACGTCTAAAAATTGTTTTACACCACTCAAAAGCATTTCTTCCTTAAATTTTATATTATACTAAATGATGTTACATAAATTAAAACATATTAGTACAATATTAACTTGAGGTCCGTAAACTTTAAAATTTTGAATCCAACTTTCATATTTTCAATAATATCGAACATCGAGTGAGAGAGAAAAAAAACCAAAACACACACCTAAAAGAGCAAATCCGCTATAACTATAGTACAAAGAAAGAGAGAGAAAGATGAAAAGGGTCATTTCTTGAGCTCAAAGGGTGTCCATTTTTGTGCATTTTTTCAGCTAAAAATGGACTAAAAAATTTGCAGATTTTGAGTTTTTTTTATATATATATACAAAGACATTATATATATATATAGTGGGGTTTTCTTAGTGCAATTAGTCATAGATCCATATATAGAAAGTAAGAACTTGAGAAAAAAAAAGTTGGTTTTTTTAGCACACTGATTTTGTAGATATTAATTTTCTCATGGCTATGTAGAAGCAGATAGTATATAGTGGGGGTGGGGTATCAAGATAATTGGTCATAAGAGAGAGAGTGAGAGATGGATTAAGAAAAAGGTGGATTCTTGAAGTTAAAGGGTGACCATTTATCTTCATTTTTTTTTTGTCCATTAACAAAATTGAACTTCTAAAATTTGCATATGTTGGTGAATTAGTGATAGATCCATAGATAGAAGGTGTCAAGAAAGTGATAGAGATGAAAAAGGTGGAATCTTGAACTCAAAGGGGGAGGCAGCCATTTTCTTTGTTCATTTGCAGATATTGATTTGTAGAGAGAGCTGATTAGTGTCTTTTGGAAACAGCCTCTCTATCTTGGAGAGTAGTGGTAAGGTTTGTGTACACTTTACTCTCCCCAGACCTCGGGTTTGTTGTTGTTGTTGATTTGTAGAGAGAGCTGAAAAAGGTGGAGTCTTGAACTCAAAAGGGTAATTATTTTCTTCAGTTTTCAGCAAGAAATGCATTTCATAGTGGGGTTTCAGTGCAATTAGTGATAAGAGGGGGGATAAAGTCAAACTGGTGAAGAGGGGTTTTGATCAATCTTGAAATTGAAATGGATAGTACAAAAGCAGCAGCAGCATCAGCAGCACAAGGACCAACACCACCAGCTGAGGAGCTGCTTAAGAAGATTCAAGAATTGGAGGCAGGACATGCTCAAATGAAGCATGAAATGTCTAAGCTTATGATGTGTGATGATCATAGAACACAAAGACAAAGGTCACATTCTATATCACCACAGAGACCGCCTCGTATTCGAGCTGGTGGTGGATTTGATGGTGGTTCTGCTGCTGTGTGGAAAAGGGGGTCAATTTCCTTCCGGCATTCGTCGCCATTGCAAAGAGAGAGTAGTAGTAAGGGTGAGGGAGATGGTAGTAGTATTGGTGGAGGAGGTCCTGCTGCAGTGAAATTTACTGATAGGCAGTATTTGAATATATTACAATCAATGGGCCAAGCAGTGCATATACTTGATCTCAATGGTCAAATAATTTATTGGTGAGTAATTGAAATGTACATCCCCTCTTTTTGCATTTTCGTTTTTCCTTTTGTTCGTTAAGACTTGTGTGATAGAGATTGAGCTTGTGAGTTTGAGTTTATTTTTAAGTTGGCTAGTCCATGGTTGTAGTGATGAACACTGAGAGGTCATTTGGTATCTGGTTAACAATTATGCACGTATTAGTTATACATGCATTAGTTATGCGAGTTTCTAAATTGCAAACCAAATGTAGTATAACTTATCCAGAAATTAATACATGAATAGGTTTCCTCTTTACTAGCTACCAAATGACCCCTAAAAACTTTGTGCAGATAGGTAAGAACATTTTATTTGGCCTTAGTTTGACTTCAATTGGTGTTTGTTAAAGTTATCAATAATAGGAGTGTAATATGAGCCGTTGTTGCACAGGAATCGAACTGCTGAAAAACTATATGGTTATTCTGCTGCAGAAGCTCTTGGAAATGATCTCATTGAACTCCTAACAGATGCTCGGGATCATGATGCTGCTAATAACATTGTACAGAGAGTGATAAGGGGTGAGAGTTGGACTGGACAGTTTCCATTTAAGAATAAACAAGGGGAAAGATTCCTAGTCGTTGCTACCGATACCCCTTTTTATGATGATGATGGTACTTTGCTTGGTGTTATTTGTATCTCAAGTGATATGAGGCCTTTCCAAGAATCAGGGCTTATGTCTATGGGAGTGAAGCAGTTGGAAGCTGATACAAGATTTAGAGCCAGAACCCTTACTTCTTCTAAACTTGGACTTGATCCCCAGCAGCCCCTGCAAGCTGCCATTGCCTCCAAAATTTCTAATTTTGTTAGTAACTGTCTTTGTTTGGGTAGTTGTCTGGTTCTCTTTTGCTTTCTTTATGTTCTCTTACTGTCTTCTTTATGTTTTCTTACTGTCATCATAGGCCTCAAAGGTGAGCAATAAGGTTAAGTCAAAAATAAAGACAGGAGAGAGCAGCATGTTTCGTGAAGGCGGAAGTGGAGATAGTCATTATTCTGACCATGCATTTTCTGATGCTGCTCTCTCAGATCACAGGGAGGATGCAAATTCAAGTGGAGCGAGTACGCCTAGGGGAGATGTTCACCCTTCTCCTTTTGGAGTATTATCTAATCTTGTAAAAGTGGAGCATTCTGGGGATGAGAGTGAGGAAAAACAAGGCATTTCTAAGATTATCACCTCGAAGGCAGAGGCGTGGATGGCGAAGAATAGCTTATCATGGCCATGGAAAGGCAATGAGCGAGAAGCGTCAGAGTCAAGAACTACACGATCTGTGTGGCCTTGGTTAAACAATGACCAAGACAATGAGTTAAATCACATCAACAGTTCTAATACAGTTAAACCAGAAAATCCGGTTACTGAAACATACCGGACAACCACTAATGAAGCTCCTGGATCCTGGTCTTCATTTAATATTAACAGCACAAGCAGTGCTAGTAGCTATGGAAGCACCAGCAGTAGTGCTGTTAATAAGGTGGACATGGATACTGACTGCCTGGATTACGAAATCTTGTGGGAGGACTTGACTATCGGAGAACAGATTGGAGAAGGTACGCGGAATATCTTTTACCGGTGAAATTATAAAAAACAAGTCTAGTTAGTTATTCCAAACTTGATCATAGAATCTTCCGGTAACCAGAAAGGGTGTAGTTTACTTTCATTTTCTATTTTTCAGACATTATATATGCTTATGTTGTGTATAATAATCAGAAGTTAGTAGTCAATTGCACTTGAACCTTTGTATATCTTTTCTGAAGCTAACACATTAATTCTGCAACGAATTATCCGTACCAGCTTTATAGCTATGATAATCTTATGTATTTGACAGTTGTTATCACATTTACTTTTACTTTTTCATTTCTCACCTTTTCTTTTATCTGTGTTTCTCTAGGATCTTGTGGAACTGTTTATCATGGGCTGTGGTATGGATCAGTAAGTTCTATGCCTTTTCTGTTCATTAAACTTCCTGTAGACAGAATGTTCTAAGCATTTATTTGTCAAGTATCATTAAGCATTTGTGAGTTATCATTTACTCCGAGAGCTTATGCTTATAATCTGTAACACAGTAAACAAAACTGGCTTCTTGGTCCTATCATAATCATATGGATGATGTCAAAGTCGAAAATTTCTCTAAGCCAGTATTATTGCCCGTTTGGATTGACTTATTTTAGGTGTTTTTAAGCCAAAATAGCTTTTACGCAGTTTTGAAGTGTTTCGGTAAAGTTAAAAAGTGCTTATAAGCACTTATTTTAAAGCCAAAATAGCAAAAATAAGCCAAAAGCCATAAGTTAGAAATCCTAACTTATGGCTTTTGGCTTATAAGTCATAAACCAAAAGCCAATCCAAACAGGCCCTTAGT
>JAJOOO010034661.1:0-13077 GCA_029582685.1 Solanum piurae
GAATATTTTATTTTTATTTAATTTATTATTTTGAAAAGGATGAAAAATAAAAAGAAAGAGTGAGAATGGAATAAAAGAGAGAAAAGAAGAAAAAACTATTTTATTTTTTTTTGCGGTCATATTTGTAATTTTTTTGTAGTTGTGAAAAGATCGACACATCTATGATAGACTTTACAAGAAGATGAGTTTGAGCTAAAATTATTTTGAATTTAATTTTATGAGTAAGTTTATCTTGTAATGTAAATTTTATATTTTATATTCTAAATTTTAAATTTTGTATTCTAATTATCAATTTAAATTTTGTATTCTTTATAGATTTTTTCTCAGAAAATTAAGGAAGAAAAAAAAATACATATGTATTGGCCTTTGACCATTTCACAATATTATTAAAAGAAATTAAAAGCCATGTATGTATGGAAGTTAGAGAAATTTAAAAATTAGTCAATTTACTATGTATTGAAAAACTTTCTCATTTATTGAAGCATAATTAATGAATAAATTAATAAGAAAAATATAAATTTGACAAAGAAGGGTATAGTTGTCAAAAAATAAATCAGTTTATAGTGTGAACATGTATTTGGGCTATTATGGCCAAATTTTCTGGCCAAAAGAATTTTTCCTATAATTAATTGTTAATTGATTTTTAAAAGCAAAAAATGTGAGATTAATTGTAGCGCTGACTCCTAAGCACTATCATCTCTCCTATTATATGGATATAGATGACACGTGTATATGTAAAACTAACTTGAATTTATTTTATTGATTGTTGTATATATGTAAGATATTTAAAAAGTTAAGAAGTTGACACGTACATATTTCCAAATGCTGACAAATGTAATATTTGTTTTAATTAATTATTATTTTAAATGTAAAAATAGTGATTAACTAAGAAGATGACACGTGTATATTTAAAACTGATTTCAATTTTTTTCACGGATTGTTGTATATATATATTTTTTCCAGGGATTGTTGTATATATAATTAATTGTTAATTGATTTTTAAAAGCAAAAAATGTGATATTAATTGTGGCGCTGAGTCCTAAGCACTATCATCTCCTATTATATATATATAGATGACACGTGTATATGTAAAATTGACTTGAATTTATTTTATTGATTGCTTTATATATGTAAGATATTTAAAAAGTTAAGAAGTTGACACGTACATATTTCCAAATGCTGACAAATGTTAATATTTGTTTTAATTAATTATTATTTTAAATATAAAAATAGTGATTAACTAAGAAGATGACACGTGTATATTTAAAACTGATTTCAATTTTTTTCACGGATTGTTGTATATATAATTAATTGTTAATTGATTTTTAAAAGCAAAAAATGTGAGATTAATTGTGGCGCTGACACCTAAGCACTATCACCTCTCCTATTATATAGATATAGATTTGTTATTTTTTGAATGTTTTATTTTATCTACAAAATTTAAAAGAATATTATGGGTAGAAATTATTACTTCTAACACAAATTCTAATTTGGGAAAAATATTATGGTACATAACAAAATATTCTGAATTTCAACGATAAAATTAAAATTTGAGGACAATCTTCAAAACTTTAACCTGAAGAGGCACATTTAACTATTTTTTTAATAGAATAGACTCACCATTCATATATGTTTTGGATTGCATTTTTTAAAGAAAATTATTATATATATTTTAATATTCAGCAAAAAAAAGTTTTTACTAATTAACTTGGAGCACGTGTGAAATTGATATCATGTCTGATTTCAGTTGTTACTAATGTAAAATTTGATGGAGAAAGGTATCTAGACTGGCTGTAAAATGAAAAGACAACTCGAGTCGGGAGTAGCAACGTATCGATAGCACCGCTTTCTGTCTTTGTGTGTGGATGCTTCCCATCCTAAACATGTGTGACTATATCTTTCACCATGGACAAAAGATCACTGGCTATTTTGACAGAAGAGCGGTGTGTAGTCACAATTTCCATAATGGTAATATTGAAGACTCAGAGGGTGCGCGAGAGAAGACAATTATATCACAGTTCAATAATATCAAAGCAATAAAAAGGCAGGCACGTAGCACATTATGCCAACACATATAAAATATTATAATTCCCTTTTTATTTTTTCTCTTTCTTTTTCTATGTATTTTGCACCTTTTCTTCCATTTAAATTTAATTTTTTTCCTTGTTTTATTGCACGTCTTTTTCCTCTTTATTTCCCTTTTTTAAATTTTTTTTCTTTTTTTACATTATTTCTTTCTTTTTTTTCCTTTTTTCTTCTTCTTTTTATTTCCTTATTATTCTTGAAATATAAAATCAATAAAAAATTATTAAATGATTATAATATTTAAATGAAAAAACATATTGTTATTATTTATCTATTTTAGGGTTTTTTTCTTTTAAAACAACAATAATATTAAAACAAAACTTATTCGTTAAAGTGATTTCTATTTTTGTAGTTTTCAACTCTCTTAAAATAAATTCACTAAGATGAAGTAAAACTTTAAATAATTTAATTTTAAACCACAAGAAAAATTTGAGCACTAAATTGTTTAGAATCTTGGGTTCAGTAAAAAATTAAACGTTTACGAACATCATCATCATCATATCATATAATATTTAAAAGTAGGAAGATCCAAAAACGAATAGCAATGTACATGCATTTTATTATCCTAGCATGTCAATATTTTGATTGTACTTTTATCAATTGTTTCTACTTTATGTAAAGAAAGAATTGATATGCCTTTTATATTTTGATTAATAGAAGTTATTTGTTATTTTTAGAATATTTAATTTTAAATAAAACTAGGAAACTTGACTGCGCTACGCGTGGTATAAGAAAATATTGAATTTACAATTTTTTTTGTTTTATAAAATTATTATATAATTAATATTTTTAACGATTTTTTCGATATTCAAATTCATATAAATTATATTACAAATTCTAACACTTATAATTGTAATTTTGACTTAGATTCATTAGACATTGATTTTATATAAAAAAAAGAATCCTTACTAAGCACAATCTAATACTTATTCTTTAATGTTAGTGTTGTTATAATTTAAAATTTATGAATTTAGTATCCATTTAAGTGCGTTCTTTTACATAATTATAACATGGTAATAAAAATAAAAATAATAGATTTAACAGAAAAATGAAGGAATATATACATATTTAAGACATTTGTGCAAGGATTAGTTTAAAGTTTGCTTCCACTAAAAAATACTATGTTATTTCTAATATAAATGCATAAAATGTAGAACTAACATGCAAATTAATTAGCATAAATATAGTAGATCTATGAAGGAAAAAAGAAATAATTTCATAGACCTTGTTTGAATTTGACTTTTCTGAAATGGTTCGGATTTAAATTTATAGCAATCACCTCTTAAAATTTATGATATTACACTTACTTTTTTTTTTGTTTTTATTGTAACACTTCTTTTAACCTATTAAATATAAATTATTATTCTCAATTATATGTTTAGACTTATTTGTCCCTCAAAAGAAACTCAATAACATTGTTAAAAGAATCTTCTAAGTAGCATTACATATATGGATGTAATTTTCATTTAGTTTCTTAAATATTAAATGAAATATATATGTAAGTATCACATCATTTTTTTTTTATATATATATACACTCAAAGAAAAAAATTCACACTTTTGAGAGAGATTAGACAATACAAAAAAGCCAAAATTTAAAAAATATTCACACACAAAAATAAACATCCTGCTTAAGAGAAAAGTCATGTTATCTTTCTATGTATCAGAAGTATAGAATTAAATGTTAAAAAAAATCAATATTATTCCTACTTAATATTAATAGTTAGCAATCAAAAATGAAAGTGTAACAAATTTTATTGGCAAAATTTGATAAAAAAAGATATTGATGAAAATATGTATGTTAAAATGTAAGGCATGATCAAAGAAAAAAGAAGAACTAATATATAAATTACTTGAAAGTTGGAAATTTTTCATCCTCGTAACTTCGCACTTAGTCGATAACATGATCGCAATAATTCAAATCTTTAGCAAGTTTTTGTCTTCGAATATTTCCTATCCTTTTTCCTTTCCATTCTGTCTCACCCATCAATTTTTCAAAATCTGCAACGTTTGGCAACATTTACTTCTTTTCTTGACATCTTCCTTCCCTTTAAACTTAATATGACAACGTATTACTTCTTCATTTTTTCACCAACGTGTATCTTTCTTTAATATAAAAAATAAAAATAAATCAACAATCTAAAGAAAAAGTAAAATTGTCTCCTCCATGTAATTCAAATTAATCCCTATTAACTGTCCACAAAGAAATATCTCTAGTATACTCCAATAGATATTTCCATTGCTTTTGTGATTTTTGATCGATGGCTAATCAGAAGCATGCAGGGAAATTTTTTTATCTAAATTTTGCAGATAGCTTAGTGGATGATATGCCATAGTTGGGATCCCTACTATTATTTATACCATAATTGGACATAAATGAAATTAATAGAATGTCGTTTGGACTTCCTTTAAAAAGGGTGAAAGGGTGTATTAATTGACAGTTACATTCTTTTAATGATTGTATGAGCTGTTAAAGATTTAATTTAAATTTATATATTGATATAAAACAGTTACTTCATCTGGGAAGGGTGAAGAGCTGTGTTAATTGACAATTATTTTTTTCTTTAATGGTTGTATGGGCTGTTAAAAAATTAATTTAAAATAAATTAAATATAATTGAAAAAATTAGAGAAAAAAAGTCCAAAAAAACAACAAAATAGATAAATGTGATTTCTGGCCTATGAAGGGTGCCACATCAGCGGGCTTATGTTCCCGCTTTATATTAATATATAGATTCTTAAAAGAATACTAGTAAGCATACTTTTGTATGCTCTATTATGAGTCAAACTTTAAGATATATTCAAATGTAAAGACAAGAAGTTTTTGCATTTGCATTAAGACCTAAACCAGAAGAAAGTTGCAAATAAAATTGGAATCCTCCGTATAGATCACACCCTTTATTAGGTAAGTTTTTTCTCTATCTTGGATTTAATAAATTTTAGACAATACTTTAACGAAACTTTATAAAAGGAGGACAAACTTGTAATAAGATAGAAAGTATCACTATGAGAACAATGAGTAATTGCATTAAGACTTAATCCATATAATAGTGAACTTAAAACTGTGAGCGTGTGCAAAATATGCACTCAATCATCAGGGAAAGTACAACCTCAAGGCTTTGGCTAGCCATAAGAGAGAAGTACATGATGTGCAAGTTACACATACATCATGATTCGAAGTTGAAACCCTATCGCAAACATTGACACACTTAGAGAGCTACAATTATCACTACTTTCAGACATAAAGAATGACCCCCCCCCTATTGAGGTGATGTTAAATCGACCCTGCATATAAATAAAAACACCATGCTCGATGACCAATGAAAAAATGGTATACTAGAAGAAGGCAATAAGTGTACACACAAGATCACTTTTATCAAATTCAAGAAATAGTATACAAAATAATCTTCACAATTTTTGCAATAGATGCACATTCTATTGTGCACATTATATAAGATAAAGTCACCAAGACAAGCCAAATCAATTGACAATTTGTATGAAAATTCGTTACAGTAAGTTCAGTACTCAAAACTATTCAAAACAATATTGTAGTTGCTCTCATTTTTTTTATGTCAACATAAAATAATCACAAGGTATTAACCAATGACTACTAATTGATATCTCAAGTGGAATACCTAGGCTGCATAAAGAGAAATAAGGTTTCATCATCACAACAGAAAGACCAACAAATGAAAAAAAAAAGGCACAACTAACTCATATGTCGAAGATTTCATTGTGTTTCATCCAACTTCAAGTACATTCATCATAGTTATGAGAAAAATATTTCTAACAGAAAAAAGACTAGGTGATGGAAAATTAAAATAATATTTAATACATGATTGACACCTGACTTTGACTAACTGCCAATAGAAGTGGAGCCAGAAGCCCATATGGGGTTGGCCAAACCTAGTAGCTTTTTTTAAAAAATAGTTTATTTGTGTTTATATATATATATATATAATCCATAAAGTTGTCAACAAGCGAAATCTTGTATCTAACTAATAGTAAAATAATTTGATTGAATTGTCTAATTTAATTAAAACTACAATGTAATTAATAACAATACATTTGAGTAAGAATATGAACACTACATTGAGGTTGAAATTTACAAACATCCACTGGGCTAGGTCATTATCCTTTAAAAGAATATTAACAGAGAGTAATAAATATGTCCTCGTGGCATAAATAGTGGGTCATAATTTAGGTAGAAAACGCAAACACATTATAATTCAAATATGAAACTCGAACATACTATGCATATCAAATAGTCAACAAACTCCGGCTAAAAGACTGCAACATATACATAGACTAATTACACGCAAGTGGATGAAGCCATAATAGTTCATGTTGTTTTCCATGCAAGAGATAGAAGACCAAAGAGACAGATGGCACTGGAAAGGATACCTCTATTTCTGAAAATACCACTAGCATACAACACAAGTTAGAGTTGAACATACCGATATAATTCATGCTTTAGCCAAAATATCAATAATCAAAACATATTTTACCACCCCAATGTGCAAAGGGATTAAGTATGACATCAATTAAAATCCAAATGTAGGGTTTTACGAAGAAGTAGCACCAGTAACACCAACACCAAAATCTGCATAATTCAAGTTTCACTTCCACAGTGTCTTTCACTTTCACAGTGTCTATTTACATGTATGTCATGTGTATGTCAATGAAATGTTCCAGCATAAGAATCACTAACCACCATTAACATCAAACACTATATCCAAATCAATATATGAAAGTAATTGAAAGATAAATCGAGTAAATATGAGTCACAATTCAACCAATATAACACGGAGCATGTCCATCGATAGTTAAATCATCAATTTCTCCACAATTAGTAACAAAGGGCTAAATTAAAGCCAACTCCAAATAAATATATCAGACTAGATGAGGAAAACACTAATCAAGTGACCAAATATGAATCCCACTTAGTCAATAGGTCTAAAATTATGTCCACGTAGTCACACAGTTATTATTCAACAAATAAGGTATCAATTTTCCATAAGATGAAACTAGTACCCGCTTAAATTTTTACCATCTCATTCATACATAAACCCCATTATCCCTTAATTAAGAAATTACCAATAAAAACACTTTAAATAAGAGTCTAGAAAGTCTCGACTTACCTAAAGTCTGAATTCCAAAGTGTACAATTAGGACTTTTCCCTTCATTGAGCCTCTGAAAGATCATAATCCAGTTAGATATGATATCTACATAAGTATAGGAGTCCATAGACATCCATATGATGTACTATTATCCTAGACCCAAAAGAAAAATCCCAAGTCCTCAATGCCAAACAATAATTTTCTTTTAAAACTAATTTAGCCATAACACATTAACTTTGAAACAATGTTGACAATCACCTAATCGCCCAAATCAGAGATCACTTGCTAATTTACAAATATAGGGTATAACATAGACATCCCGATTAACATTGTTGAAAGTAGAAAAATCATAAATTAGTGGAAATCTCTCGATGCAAGAATAAGGAATCGTTTGTGAATCTGCCAAAACAACATGCAATTATTTTACCAAAACCCTCTTAAGGAATCACCAATTTGAATTTTATTCTAGCATAAATTCATGTAAAATTCACAGTTGATGTTAGAAACCATACCTTGATGATACCCGATGATTACCCGTTGATTTTTCTCTCAAAAATCATATTTTGATGTCCCAAAAGTTCTCTCAAATGAAATAATTTGAATAAATATATTTATGTCATAGCATGGATGCATTTGAAATTTCAAATATGTTGCACCAGAAAATTTGCAACATTAATTTATGCAAAAAGAACAATAACTCTCTCATATGACATTGAAATTTGTTGATTCTTATTCCTAGTAATTTAGTTGAAACTCAATTTCAAGCTCGTCTTCCCAATCAAATACCATTTTTGCTTGTTAAATATTTATTTCACGTTTTATGAGAAAGATCTAAGCGCAACCTTTTAGAATTACAGCAAACACTCCTTATCGGTCCTATAAATCATTCTAATTTTTTGGAAGTTTATGAAACTTTTTTTGTATCTCTAGAACTAAAAATAGATATTTGAGTCATTACAATGCTATGCCTACAATATTTTTAAAAATGGTCTGAACCTCTCAAAATTAAACAAAAAAATTGTGAACAAGTCCAAAATTATCATACAAACCTATTGGAACAATAAAATCTTGAATTCAAGTTCGTTTAGTCAATTATTTAATCGTTGTAAATTCTTAATTTAAATTCTATTTGAATGTTGATTGATTATTCAAAATTCATTTGGAACTCCATATACAACCAAAAAAGGTGAATCAATCATTAAGTACATTTTGAACCTATTGAAATCATCAAACCACTGATCTGAGGTTATCTTGATCAAATGTTGATCGTGCTCTGTGTAAACTTAACTATAAACTCAATCAATGATCCAAAACATTCTCGAGCGCCTCAGGCTCTATGCAAAACATTCGACAAAAGAAGAAATCATCTCCAAACCTCTCAAAATTTTCAAAACTTGAATATGAGCTCCTTAACCACATATGTTGACTTTGGTAAAACCTCTCCATTAATTTAACTTAAAAGAATCAAATTTTATTTTTCTTCCTCGATACTCCTCCGAATTCTTCGAAAATGGGAGATAGGTGAGCTTGAGAGTCAATAGATCCTGGATACATGCAAACACACTTAGATACAATATATTTGGATATATTACACCTAATTTAACTTGCTTGTATGTGAGATATATGCATTTGTTTCGTCAATTACAAGTATTTAGAATGATATTTACTGACAAAAAATGTAACAAGGGAAGCTATTGTTTCTACATGTAATAACACAACAACAATAATTGTTTTAATAACACCAAGATTTGAAAAGGAGAAAAATGCAGATTTTTAAGAGTTGCAGGTGCCACCAATGGAGGCCACCTATGGACCGTAGGTTAACCCAATTATCTAATTGTTATGATTTAGCTGTTGTAGTGTTCTAAATCAGATTATCATGTCTTAGTAACATTGTTGCTTAGCTTCTTGCATGAAACTCATAACCCTAGTTGTGTAGATTCGTTTAGTTCATGAATTACACTAGCTAGGATATATAAAAAAATATACATGCCTCAAGTTTTCAAAATTTCATTATAAGTACTTTAATGATGCATTTTCAGTTAGCATATCAGAATATTGAGCTATCCAATTTATTTCAGTTATGTTGTATTATACACATTCGAGTTGGGAGTAGGCTTAACACCGAGTTGGACTAGGGTCAGTCACCCTCACAGTCTGAGAACTATGTGCCGACGTAGGCTTATAAGTCCCCTCTATTGGGCATTTGATTTTAGTTATCGCGCCAGTAATGCCTCTATACCCCTGGAAAGGTATATTGGGTCCTCTCGATGGGGTTTATACATCGGACTCCACATTTAGTTCACGTGGTTTTATGTCAGTTATTAGTAGCTCCCACAGTCAGACTATAGTGCATTTGACCAGGTTACCAGTTATATTTCAGCATTCAGTTTTAGCATGTTATCTACTTGGTCATTGCATTAAGTTTAATTCATATGCAGTATATTTCAGTATCTTCATCATGTTCAGATTATATCATTACTCAGTATGCTTTGTTCAGTTTTATGTTTGTTCAGCTTTATCATATCCTGCATGCTCAGTACCTTACAAGTACTGATGCATGCTCTGTGCTTCATATTTGTGTGATGTAGGATTAGGTCCTCAGCATTCAGATCACGTGTAGATCGCTTCCCGATCCGTATTCAGCATTATCAGTGGTGAGTCCTCATTCTACGAGGACGATATACATGTTCATTTGCATTTAGTCTTTCAGTTGAGTTTCAATTTTTCTAGAGTTAGCTGGGGGCATGTCCCAGCATCTGTAGTCAGTTAGAGGCTTATTTGAGACATAGTTTTAGATTCGGCTTTAGCTTGGAGTTATTGTTTAGTATCATTAACTCTTACCTCTTTCTCAATATTTATATATTCATACTGTAATTGGCTATTCCCCATACTTCAGTTTATCTTTTGTTTTAAGCTTCCGCATAGTATCTGTTGTTCAGTTGTTTAAGTATGCTTATGATATGCCAGCTCATGGTTAGCCTGGGGTCACTCGTGATCCTAGGTCCCGTGTTAACATCAAGGGGTAGCCTCAGGGTGTGACAATTTTGGTGTTATTTCCTCAAGAATAAATGTTAGCAACCCTTTTGTTTAAGTTTTAAACTGTGGCAGCAAAGAAGAAAAGTTGAATCTGATAAAAAGAATGAGAAAACATGTTTTCTCTTTTCTTCATTCTCTTTCTTCATTGCTATACCATTAATGGATAAAGAACTTTCTTCACTTTCTAAAAGAAAACTCCGTTTTTAGATATTTAGATCTATGAAGAAAAAATGTTTTGTTTACATTTTTTCATTTTTACATCTACTTATAAAAAGAACATTTTTTGTATTCATATATGTTTATAAAAAAAAAAAAAATTCGTTTTCAGATCTGTGAGAACATAATTTTTTTCGCTTATGAAAACTAATTTAAGATTCAATTTTTTTAAAAATATTGATATCACACTTTTTTCTAAACTAATGTCAAAAATTTATTTATTCTACTCAATGAAATAGTTTGAAAATCAGAAACAAAACTCTCCATATTAGAGACTAGAGGGGGTAAGCAAACCATAGATCCACCTATGTCGTATGTGGTGGATGTTGAGATTAGAAAAGAAGATGATGTGGTAGAGGTTAGAAAAGAGTCTGAGACTGCGACAGAGCAAGAAGCGGAGATATCTCAGAAAGTGGTCCCCATACCTAGACCTCCACCACCTTTTCCACAAAGATTAGTAAAGAAGACTGAAGATGGTAAATATCGCAGGTTTATTACTATGTTGAGGCAACTTTCTATCAATGTTCCTTTGATAGAAGCTTTGGAGCAAATGCCTGGGGATGAGAAGTTTATGAAAGATATGGTGACAAAGAAAAGGTCTGTGAGTTTTGAAGATGATGATAGATTGCAGCATTGTAGCGCTATTGCTACAAGATCTCTTGTGCAGAAGAAGGAAGACCCTGGTGCTTTCACGATCCCATGTACTATAGGGTTATTACACTTTGCTAGGGCATTGTGTGATCTTGCTGCTAGCATCAACCTCATGCCATTGTCTATTTACAAGAAGTTGGGTCTAGGGGACCCAAAGCCCACTGTAATGCGGTTACTAATGGCCAATCAAACTGTGAAGAGACCCATTGGTGTACTCCATGATGTGCTAGTGAAAGTTGAGTCTTTCATTTTTCTGGCAGATTTTGTGATTCTTGACTGTGAGATTGATTTCGAGGTTCCCATCATCCTTGGGAGACCATTTCTTGCCACAAGGCGTGCATTGGTTGATATGGAAAAGGGACAGATGAAGTTCAGACTGAACAATGAAGAAGAAACTTTCAATATTTGTAGATCCATGAAGCAGAGTGGTGAGCTCCAAACAGTATCTGTTATAACTTACAGAGTGGAGAGTGGGACAGAAGTGCAAATTGAAGAGCGACTAGGTGTTAAGGCACTAGCAACAGTTATGAGCTCCAAACAATATCTGTTATAACTTATAGAGTGGAGAGTGGGACAGAAGTGCAAATTGAAGAGCGACTAGGTGTTAAGGCACTAGCAACAGTTATGATTAATTTCGATAGTAATGGTATTGAAGGTATGATGAGTTGGTAGCTGCACTCGATAGGTGTGAATATCGGTCCAAACCAAAGAAGTATGAGTTAGACATGAAGAATTGGGAGTCCCCACCCGCAAGACCATCTATTGTGGAGGTACCGAAATTGGAGCTTAAGGCTCTACCACCGCATTTGAGGTATGTATTCTTGGCTCTGCCGGTCATCATTGTGGCAGATCTAAATGCAAGACAAGTAGAGTGCTTGGTGACTGTGTTAAAGAGGTTCAAGCGAGCCATTGGGTGTACTATTGCGGATATTATTGGGATTCCTCCCGGTATTTGTTCCCACAAAATCCAACTCATGCCAGATCACAAACCTAGTATTAAGCACCAAAGAAGATTAAATCCACCTATGCAAGAGGTAGTAAAAAAGGAGATCATCAAGTGGTTGGATGCTGGAGTTATCTACCCCATTGCGGATAGTAGTTGGGTATGTCCTGTTCAATGTGTGCCCAAGAAATGTGGGATTACTGTGGTTCCTAATGAGAGAAACGAGCTTGTTCCGATGCGTCCCGTGATTGGATGGAGAGTCTGCATGGACTACCGCAAGCTAAATGCTTGGACAGAAAAGGACCATTTCCCTATGTCGTTCATGGATCAGATGTTGGATAGACTTGCTGGAAAGGGTTGGTACTATTTCCTTGATGGTTGTTCGGGCTACAATCAGATTTCTATAGCTCCGGAGGACCAAGAGAAGACCACCTTCACTTGCCCTTATAGGACTTTCGCCTTCAAACGGATACCCTTTGGGTTGTGCAATGCTCCAGTGACCTTCCAATGTTGTATGATGCCAATATTCTCTGATATGGTGGAGGACACTATTGAGGTATTTATGGATGATTTCTCTGTGGTAGGTGACTCTTTTGATCGATGTCTAAATCATTTGGACGAAGTACTTAAAAGGTGTGAAGATTGCAACCTGGTGCTAAAAATTGGGAGAAGTGCCACTTTATGGTGAAAGAAGGGATAGTTCTAGGTCATCGAATTTCTGAAAAGGGCATTGAGGTAGATAAAGTGAAAGTTGAAGTAATAGAAAAACTTCCCCCACCTATCTCTGTAAAAGGTGTGAGGAGTTTTCTTGGGCATGCAGGTTTTTATAGGAGATTCATCAAAGATTTCTCAAAAATTACACATCCTTTGTGCAAACTGCTTGAGAAGGAGTGTAAGTTCTATTTTGATGATGCTTGTCTTAGAGAATTTGGAGAGTTGAAGGAGAAGTTGGTTACTGCACCTATCATTATTTCACCGAATTGGGGACAACCGTTTGAGGTAATGTGCGATGCGAGTGGAGTGG
>JAJOOO010034662.1:0-12592 GCA_029582685.1 Solanum piurae
AGCCAAACATCGATTATGATGTCTAATATGAGGTAAAGGTAAGGGTTAGTAAATTATACACACGTAGCCGGACCAAGGTGCGGGGTGAAATTCTCTAGATGCCGGACCAAGGATTTAGAGATACCTAACTTATCACTTTGCATGTAGTAGGATAATAAATTCCTGAAAACATGGTTGTAGCATCATAAAAATGTCTTAAAAATTCTAATAGTTCATTAGTTTCTTCCCAATCTTCTTTACAAATTCTATCTAATGGGTCAGTATTATGAGCATTAAACACCATTTGTACGGGTCTTTTATATTCGTAAGCAACTGAAAGCATTTCGTAAAAAGAATTCCACCTTGTTTTAATATGTCTTGAAATTTTTCTTGGTGGCAAATCACATAGTACACAATGCTCATTAAATTCCCTAATTCTAGCAGCTCTATGAGCATAAAAAATCCAGGCAACAACATATTCAATTTTCATACAACCACAATCAAATAATGAAATACCATCTTGTACAACTAAATTTAATACATGTGAAACACATCTAACATGAAAAGCATTAACATCAATTGGACATAATCTAACTTTTAACATACTAGCAACGTTTGTATTATTAGATGCATTATCTAATGCAACATACATTAATTTATCTATAAGCATGTAATAATCTAGAACACTCAAAATATTTGAAGCTAAATATGCACCAGTTGTTTTCTCTACACATTCTTTATAACTTAAGATTCATTTTTGCAAATTTCAGTTATGATCAATCCAATGTGTTGTAACAGTTAAATAATCATGTCCATTAACACTACGACCCATGTCCGAAGTTATATATAGACACTCTACAATCTAATATGCTAAATATACAACGAAGATATTGACAATGTTTACCTTGATATACAAAAGCATCAGGTTTAACATTATTTCTTGAAAAACCTCTATAAGTAGGATTATAAGTTTGTTGAATATATTCAATAAAACCGGGATGTGAAGGAAAACTATAAGGCAAACCACAATCAGAAACCATTTTATCTAAATTTTCACGATCTCTTTCCTTATTATATTTACGTTGTGTTAGTGGACCACTGGGGTTAGAAGGATCTAATGTTCCTTGAACCATGTTAGAAGCCCCAACCGATTCATTAACATTAGTATCAAAATCATTAACTTGAATTCCTTTTTTTCTATCGGCTAATGCTTTAGCTTCTTTATATTGAATCGGCACACAAGATAACAAATGTCTATTTAACCCCCCCGTCCCACCTTGACCTCCACCTTGTTTATGTTTAAAAGGTTGCTTACACTTATTACAAACAACAATAGAGTTTTCCTTATCTAAAATCATAAATTGCCACACAACAGAAGTTTTAGGGCGTTGATACTTCACGTTCTCCCTTGTAGGAGGTATAAGGGGTGGGCGTCCACAATTTTGCTCCGTTGAATTTGTAGTTTCATTTGGAACTTCTGTCACCGGACTAATAGGTATATCTTCTAATTCCTCTTCTCCCGAACCAACTTCTACTTATTCACCTGAATTTTCATCAAGATAAGGATTAATAATACCATAAATTCATTCTAAAATTTCATGATCGAGTTGAACATTTGAATCAATATCATAAGAAGTATCATCAACATAAGTAGAATCATTTGTATTAAATCTAACTCTAGACATTGATTTAGAAGAAGTACCACCACATTTACTCTTATTTTTTTCCTTACTACTTTTTTATTAAAATTAAATAATTTACTAATGCCACTTGGTTCTTTCTCTTTTCCTTTACCGGTATCTTTTTTGCTAGAACTCATTTTTAATTATATGTAAGTGTAATATAAAAATAAAAATAACACAAAAATTAATGACAAAAAATAAAATATAAATATTATGAAACGAATGTACCAAACATCTGCGTTAATAACAGACGTTATAACCGATTCTTGAAGCTTATAGTTTGTTGTAACTTGTAATTTGAAACTCCAATACTTGTTAGCAAATATGAGAATTATATATATTATGATACAATATGAAAATTTAGAATTGAAATATATGTATTATAATAATATGAGACTTAAATGGAATAAAAAATTAAGACTTAAGATTGAGAGGATATAGAAATAGATGAGAGAATAGAAGATTTTGTAAGAAATAATAAGGGATAGAGGGGTATTTATAATATTAAAAATGGATTAAAGTGTATTTATGATAACTTGAGGGTTTAAATTAAAATATTAAAAGTAGGGGGTGCTGGGGAAGTGAAAAAGTGGAATAAATCCGTTGGAGGGGTCCACTAGCCGTTGCCCCAACGATACAATTCAAACAATTAAAAAAAAATAAAAAAATCAAATGGGATCCCACCAAACCGGCTGGTTCAGACGGGCCAGGTCGACCGGGACCAAAGGTTGAACCAGCCCCCAACCCGCGAGAATAGACGGGATCGGGTCCGGCGAGACGATTCTCGAACCGGTTGCGGGCTGGGGCGGGCCGACCCGATCCCCCTGCTAGCCCTAATTTCGGTACTACTTAAATTAATTTTACGTTGTTAAAATGTATTATATTTTTTTGGAATAACGACAATCAAATTTATAACAATGTATAATATTGAATTCAATTTGTATTCCAATTATAGTTTATATAATAACACAAACTAATTTGAATAATTTTTTAATATTTGAAATTCAGATATAATATCTTTTTAATATCATTTAATAAAAGAAAAAAAATAAGCAATAATTATAATACATTTTGAATTCAATACTTGATACTATATACCACTACTCTCACTGAATTATTTTTAATACCACCAAAGTATATATAATACCCTAATGGTATCAAGGAGTAAATTACTAGTTTTTTCATTGAATCACTTTTTGATACCACCAGAGTATAAATATACTCTAATAGTATCAAAAAGTAATTTAGTAGTCTTCACTGATGTGACTTTTTCTTCATTGATACCACCAGATATATATATGCTCCTATGGTATCAAAAATCAAAGGATTATTAAAGATAAAATTATATTATATATGGTAATAAAAATAAACTAACACTTAAAAACATAATTAATCAAATAAAATATATTATTTACGTAAAAATTCCAAAAAGAAAAATACTTCTATTGAGAAATAATGTGTTGGGCTAATTAATTGGAAAAATTACATGGAAAGACCATCCGTAAGACTTAACTACATAAATAATAGTGTTAAATTTAAAAGAGCCCTTTTAAGCAACAATTGGTGTTTGACCAAGCTTTTAATATACTCTCAAAAGTGTTTTCAAAAAGAGCACTTCTGAAGAAAATTTTCTTTTTCCGACTTCGAAAGAAACAAATTCTGCTACTTTTCAAAAACACTTATTTTCTCTCAAAAATTTAACCAAATACCTCACTTCTTTAAATAAGCACTTTTTTATGGGAAAATAAACACTTTTAGTGTCCCAAAAGCTTAGCCAAACATATGTAACCGGATAAATAATCGAGAGTGTACTACAAAAGCACAGAAACAAAAAGCATAAGATCATAGAAACATGAAGAACCCTGTCGAAGAGAATAGGCTTAAAATACAAAATAACAGCACGAAGTAACATTGTGCTACATGAAACAAAACAAAACGATAATACTTGCTGCTCTAGCAAACTAGAAGCTGATTCGTGTCCATTAACAATGACTAGGTTACTGGACCTTTAACTCATGAAGCAGTACATTCTTAAAGTTGGCAAATTGCAAGAGATCTCACCTCATCCACTTTCCAAAGGTCTTCTTCATACTTATACCACCTCATCAGCCCTTCATCATTTCGACTGCGCTGACACATGATGCATGAGTCACTCATGCAGGTTAGGAATTTGTGTAACCTAGACGCTTTTTCAAGAATTGATTCATCAAGCTTGGTCAGAATTTTCATTGGTACGGGTGGAGGGTCTTCAATAATTATGCAATGAGATATGTTGAGCACTTTCAACTCTTTTAACCCCTTCAAGATAATAACCAGAGCAGGTTTAGATAACACTGTGCACCTCACACTCAACACTTGCAAGTTTGGAAGAAATGATATCAGTGTAGATGCAAACAGCATATCACAGGGCCCCATAATCTTGAGCTCAGATTTTTTTTTGCAACTCCTGGCAATTTCCTCAATGACATATGCAGGACTTTTTATACTACGCACCGTTAGTGATTCAAGATCTTCCCATATATGAATAGCCCTACATATTGATCGGTTTTTTATTTTGTTTCAAGAAGGCATAACAAGGCGTTTAAGCTGTGGACACCTGAAAAAGAGGAGATCTAATTAGCTGTTGCTTCTCCTGTAAGAACAATGGCAAATTATAGGGCATCTGATATTTCTAAAACGATGCTTGCTGTATGGTTTCTTGATTTAAGTTATAATTATAATAATATAGAAAGATGAAAGTTTATAGAGGAAATACCTCTCGGCAGTAAAATTCAACTGATTGTCGTTAACATACATATTGTGATGGAAAATCAATGTTTGTATGTTTCCACGATTGAAGTTCAAGCAAATATTTAGGAGGTGGGTTAATTTTTCTTGAGACGGACTGCTGACATAAACGTACGGCCTTCCTTGGGAATCTGATGAAATTTAATTGCGATACTGACAAGTCCAGTGTTTTCCAGAGAAGTTGATCAAAACAATCCAATTGACATGCACGACAAACTTGAGGAATTACAGATATCAACTGGAAAAGGTTAAAGTATCTTCACCAAGATATCATTATCAAGGTCCTTCCATCACCACAACTTCAATCTTTTTTTAATTCGAAATGGCATCATAAAAGCTTCGATCTCCTAAACTCCTATAGAAACAAGAAAGGTTATTACTTCTCTAGATCCATGAAGAATATTTGAATTCCTGACATCAAATTGATGTTGCTGATTGTCATGTGAATATACTCAAACCATGAAAAATAAAAAGTTAACCCTCTGCAATATGAAGAAACATAGAAGATTGCACAAATACATCTGAGGAGTACTGGGATGCCCAAAAGTGAAGATACTAGGAAAATATGAGCTGGAACTTAAGTTGGTTGTAGATAACGACAGAGAGCTAAGTTCTTGCTGGCATAGCTGACGGAAGTATCACATTTTGGATAAAAAATTCAATGTCCTGAGCACAAGGTCGGAAAAGCTAAAGACTTGTTATATGTTTTGACAATTTGAAGAGCAAGACAAATACAAAGAGAACTAGGGAATGGGACAAGTGTCTTCTGAAAAAGATGCACATAGTTTCCAGGAACCAAAGAGAAGGAGATGCAAAAACATAATACTTCACCCCTTTTATTTCCTGTGAATTGAAATGAAAATAAATAGGTTGACATGATTTGTTTATTTAGCAAAGTCCAAAGAGTTGTTATAAAATATAAAAGTAGTTCCTAAACCTGTCAAAGATAATAACAATAATAGTGCAAGTACAATAATAACTATGCCTTAAATCTCAAAATTTTAGAATAGATTGTATGGTCCATTTGTAACCATTCTGCCCTATGCGGATTCAAACTTTCAATACTACTTTACAACAACTTAAATGAAATGATACGGATATTGAGGAGTCATATAGCCAACTCCAACTAGTTTGGGATTGAGGTGTAGGTGTACTTTACAATAGCTATGCTTCAAACCTAAACTAATTGAGGTCCGGCTATATGAACACTCAACATACATTCTGTTCCATTTGGAGCAGTTCCATTCCAATACTCAGATAATTATTAAGGATACTCTATTACAACGGTTTTTCTATATTTTCTATCGAAATACAATTCAGTAATGAAATAAAAAGATCCTGGCAAACAACATACTTAATATAAGTGTAGCAACATAAACAAAACCTTAATTCTACCCATTACAATTACCTATGCATCTAGTGCATCATTATATTTTTGTATTTTGTTAATTTCACAAGAATCTCAAAAAATTGGAAGTCTTTTGGGACAACTCCGTCCATGTGATTGTAATGTTTACCTCGTCCATTTTAACACCTTCAACCATCATAGTGTCAAACCTATACATCAGTGCAATTGAACTTCTATGGTAGACATTTCCAAACTATAATTCATGACCTTCTTTCCTTTTATCTTCTACATTTGCTACTTGTACCTTAATCATCACTTATATTTTCTAGTTTAGTAATACCACACACCATCATACCATTCACATTTCTACAACAATCATTTCCCGATATGCACTCACGCTACGCCATACGCCATCATTGGTTGCACAATTGTCTTACAAAACCTATTTCACTCTGGTTTCTATCTCCTTATTGCATAACACTCATCCACTTCAACTATAAGATTTTTATATGTTGCATGTTGGTGTATCAGAATATCATACTATTGACATGGAAATGAGCCTAGACATATGAACGATCTTTGTAAACTCACTTTTGATGATCCCAGATTTGAATAAAGGAGTGTTGTGGCAAACAAACGATCAACATAATACTAGTTTATCCTCGCAGTAAGGAATTAATAAGAGAAATGATATCAAATATTTTGTTAAGTCCTGAAATAAAGCATCATACAAATTGGGACAATTGGAGTATTTATAGAAAGTCTTCAACAACAGAACCAATGATAGTTGGTAGGGGGTCCGTAAATGACTAAATTATATATCGAAAGCTAAACTAGCAAGAAAACATGATGTATCTTCAATCCATTTCTGACAAAAGTTGAAAAAGTAGTACTTTTAGGTTATAACTTAACACCTAAAAGCACAAAAATATGTTTAAAGGAAAAGGTGAGAGAACCTAAATGAAATTGATAGTCTATGAGTATGAAATATTAGGAGTCTTGATGAATATCAAACTTCTAAATCAATCAACCAGGTTGAAGTATACATAATTCAGAAGGGACTCCTTTATTGAGGTTGAAGTATACATAATTCAGAAGGGATTCCTTTATTGTTCTTAAGTACTTTGTTCATTTCATTTTTTGTGAAGATGTTTGACTGATCAAGACATTTAACATGTTAATTTGGTGTTATACTGATAATGGAAGAAACTAATAAATTCATGGTTGAAAAGAGATATCACATTAAAATTAAAGAGGGAATAATTTATACATCTTAAATTCTTAAAAGCGGTCATAATTTTATAAATAGGATGTTTCAAAAAATCTGGAACATCCTAAAATGGGAAAAGAGCTGTATAAATTGGAACATAGGGAGTACAAATATTTCAGGATGCAGAATATTCATCCAAGGACATAAAAGATGGATAGAAAGAGAACTTGAATGAAATGGTACTTTACTGTGGTTCTTGTCTTCTTCTCATAAACAAATTAGAATTCTCACCATACATCATGTTTCTCAAATGAGTAAAGTATCAAGTGAAGTATAAACAGTCAATTATGGAACATCGATATTACTCAAGATACGTGTGGAATACGGTCAACCCACGCGGATACTTTGGCTAGAGTCCATGGAAAAAATTGGGAGGGAAATTGAGATTTTTTTATTTTGAGAAAGTTCACTAGTATTATAAAGTACACCAATAGACAATAGTGAACACCTGTAGAAATTAAATCAAAAGTATAGAGGGATTGTCAATAAGAATCTAAACACCTATCTCCCTCATAAACTATCTAAGAATAGGTGATGTCCGCCGGATCCTTAGGTACTAAACAGTTCATTTTAATGCTTTGGACAGGGATGTTGTTCTCAAAACATCTCTCATTTGTCTCCCTCCATAGTGTCCACCAGACGTAGGCAGGGACAATCTTCTATCTCTCCTTGTGTCCTGACTGATTTCCATCTCCATTCCAACATGCTAGGACTTCTGCAGTATTTCTAGGCATGGTTCATGTAATACCTCTCAAGTTAATGAAATACTTCCATAGTTTCTCAGTTACTTCACAATGCAAAAAAAGATGGTTTATTGTCTCAAACATCAGGAGCATAACTGTCTCCTCTTTGTATTAAGTTATCCTGAGTCAAAATAGATTGTCTTGCAACAAGTCACCTTATGTTGTATCTTCCTTTTCCAGATCATCTTCCAAGGCCACAACTCCTTGGTTTTAGTTGAAATGTCTAGTAACTTGTAGTTTGATTTCACCTTGAACTTGCCATATTTATCCATCTTCCGTATCAATTTGTCTTCCTCACAGGTGAGGTTCTTGGCTTGTTCCAAGGTGTTGTAGAATTGAGTCATTTTGTCACTTCCCAGTCATTGAGGAACCTTCTGAAGGTCAGGTTCCATCTTAGTTCATTTCTGACTTCTAGAATTGTAGCCATTATTTGTTGATTGAGAATATAAATGTCAGGGAACTATTGTCTCAAAAGTGTTTGTCCCACCCATATATCATTCCAGAACAAGGTTTTTCTCCCATTTCCCACATTAATAATAGAATTACTCCACATTCTTGGCCATTGATTTCTAATAGTTCTCCAAAGACCCACACCATAAGTTAGTATTAACCTCCTTAGTAGTTCCTTTCCATATCTTGCAATGATAATGTCTTTCTACAAGCTTTGATCATCTGTTGCTAGTTTCCAAAGCCATTTTAACAGAAGGCTCTTATTGTGGGCTTTCAAATTCTTAATTTCCAAACCCTCCCTCTTTTTTGTTGGTTACGAGGGCATCCCACTTAACGAAATGAAATTTATTTTCCCCTTCTCCATTACCTTTCCAGAGAATTTCTTCTCATTGTGTCCAGCTTCTGAATAATCTTTCCCGGCATAGGAAAGAGGGACATCATTTAGATCAGCATGGCCTCAAGAACACTGTTGATCAGTGTGACTCTACCACCCAAGGATAAGTATTGACATCTCCAATTAACCAACTTCTTTTCACATTTTTCCACCACAGAGTTCCAGATGCTCAAGGATTTACTCTTAGCTCCCAAAGGCATTCCCCTGTCTTGCCACCTAAAATGTTTGCCAGGGGGCTGATCTCTGATACTTCATTCACGGGGTAGATAAAACTCTTTCCCTAATTTACATGAAATTCAGATATTGCTTCAAACAAAATGAAAATAACCCTTAGGTTTTTCAGCTGTTCATTCTGTGCATCACAAAACATTAACGTGTCATCAACATATTGTAACTGGGAGAGATCTCCCAGTGAATCCCCCTCACTCACCTTGAAGCCCCTAATTCTGTTATTAACCTGAGCAATCTTCAGCATATCACTTAGACCTCACCTCCCATAGCTAGGATGAATAGAAAAGGAGAAAGGGGGTCTCCTTGTCTCAATCCTATCTCAAAGGAAAAGAAGCCAGATGGTGAACCATTGATCAAAACTGAGAACTTCACAGTGGTCATACAAACCTCATCCATTTTATTCCGGTGTTGCCAAACCCCATCCTCCTGTTTGTGCTCCACAAATATTTCCGTTTCAAGTGATCATAAGCTCTCTATGACTAGCTTACAAAGAATTCCTAGGTCTTTGGATTTGTTTCTTATTTGAGATTTTGATTTCTCAAAATAAGAGATAAAATAGATTTTAAGACATGGAAAGTGGCACACATTCAATATTATAGTCTTTTCTCTATTTTTTAGTTTTTCCTATTGGTCAATATTCGTTGCTTCATGTTTTTAGTCAAATGGAGAGAAACTAAGAATTAAAGACTCCCTTTTTCTCTTTTGAGGGGAAGAATCTGAGAGCTTGAAAGAAGAAGTTGGGGCCTTGGGGAAGACGACCCAAAATATCTTTCAAAATTTAGAATATTTTTATAGCTCTATTTCATGATTTTGAACTTTTTTAGCCAAATCCCAAACACCCATCCATACCCCTGAATCGTAAGATTTGGATTTTATCCGCACCCAAGTCTGAGCAACTTAGGACTCGGGTGCGAGTATACGACGCGGATGCGAATTTGAGGGTCAGATTAGGCAAAATCTAAATCTTAAGATTCGGGATTACATATCCAGGTATGGATATGGGTGCTAGGATTCTGGCTAAAAATCCAAAATTTATAAAATAGGGCTATAAAGATATTCTAAATTTTGAAAGATCTTCTAGGTCGTCTTTCCCAACACCCCCAACTTCTTCTTTCAAGGGCTCTTCCCCTCAAAAAAGAAAAAGGAAGTCATTCAAGGCCTTCCACTATCTCTCCTAACAAATCATTGCTACTGTCTACCAAAAGTTGGAACACAACCACTTGAATTCTTAGTTTCTCTATGTTTGGCTTGAAACATAAAGCAACAAATATTGACCAAGAGGAAAAGCTAGAAAAGAGACAAAAGGACTATAACATTAAAAGTATGCCATGTCTTAAATCTATTTTATCTTTTATCAAAATCTCAATTTCCCCCTAAATTTGTCCATGGACTCTGGTCAAAGTATCCAATGTGGGTTGACCGAATCCCACACGCACCCCACCGGCATTGTGCCGACACGGGTGCGACAACAAAAATGAAGAGTCCGCGCAACTTAGTCGAAAGTGCTATTTGTCACCTGATTTCCATAGCGAGGGAACTAACATTAGAGTTTTAGCTACTCATATGAAGCCTACATCAATCTTTTCTCTCAAACAACTAATCATCTATCTACGGAGCTTATAGGTTAGATTTAAATTCGGTGTACACCTTTTGGAACTGTTGTTTTCCTTTTTCTAGCTATTTGAATTTTGCCTTACAGATCTGCATTCAAGGTTGTCTAAATTTGTACATCTTGGTTTCCTGCATTTCAATTATTACCACACTAATAATTGAACTGCAGGAAAGCAATATGTACAAATTCAGACAACCTTGAATTCAGATCTGTAAGGGCAAAAATCAAATAGCCAGAGAAAGGAAAACAATAGTTCCAAAAGGTGTACACCAAATTCCTTTGAGACCCACAACTTTTGGAATCAAGATCCAACATGAGTTAAAAATTAATCCGGAAAACAACCTTAAAGAATGTAAGGAAAAAACAAAGACAGAGAGAGATTAAGTACATGCCTTTAGATTGTTGGTTCACTTCAGTGTGTGTAAAATAATTGGGTGAAAATGTGGGATAATAGTGTAGCTTTGATGAGGAGTGAGATTCTGATACGAGCAAATGACCATAAAATCCCCCACGCATTGGCAGGTGTCGGCTGTCAAACTTTAATAATAAAGAGTACCTACAACTCCTCACTGCCAAATGGAAGTGCCATCATATCTTTCATACCTGTAACTTGATTCTGGTCAACAGTCTCTAACATATTTTCATTTTTTGCTTCAGAGACATCCTACCTGTTTTTTTGATAGATGACAAAAAAAGGAAGATCAAAGTGAGATTTTCTTTTGACTTAATACCTTTAATTTTAAACTCCCTAAACTATTCACATTTTATCATTTCAGCACTTAAATTATGGGGTATTGTAGTTAAACCCTGAACTATAGGGCTAACTGATACGGAGAGTGACAGTCAGAAAGAGCATTTATGTGGAACTAGTACACACTGTGAGGTCCGACATTTTCTCCGATTCACCTCATTTAGTACATTTTCATTACTTGAACGGAAGCTTATGCCTTATGAAAATTGAATAAATTATGCTTATGACTTATCTTAATTTTCTTTCTTAAAATCAAAGTTAAAATTGACTGGTAAATTCTATCCAATATAGAATTATATTTAATATTTCTCTAATTTCAGAGAGAATCTTATTCATTTTCACAGTATTTTTTTCTTCTCAAGAATAAGTAGGCGCTTGGCCATATATTCAACATTGAATGTACTTCTCAAATTTGAGATACCACTTCAAAAGTGAAAAATGAGTTGAAAAACAGGTTATAAGTTGTTTCAAATTTGAAATATAAGTTCAAGTTGGATTTGAAATTTTCAAGGCCAAACACTGACTTTCAAATAAAGAGTAAAATTGCTGGGAAAAGAAGTGGATATTTTTTTTATGAAGTTAGATTTTAGTACCGACAAGTTCAGCGTCTCCCAGAGAAGTTGATCACAACGAGCCAATCGCCACACATTACAAACATGAGCAAGTCCAGCAGACAATTCAAAAAGGTCAAAAAACTGGAGTATCTTCACCAAGATATCATTATCAAGGTCCTCCCATCTCCTAACAGGAAAATCTGCTCCCTCCATCAGAAAAACTTCAATCTCCTAAACTCCTGTAGAAACAAGAAAGGTTGTTACTTCTCCAGATCCATGAAGAATATTTGAATTCCTGACGTCAAATTAATGTTGCTGATTGCCATTTTGTATTCTTGTGAATATACTCAAACCATGAAGAACAAAAAGTTAAGCCCTGCAATACAAAAAAACATAGAAAAATGTACAAATACGTCTAAGGAGTACTGGGATGCCCAAAGTGAAGAAACTAGGAAATATGATCAGGATCTTAAGTTGGTTGTAGATAACGACAAATAACTAAGTTTTTGCTGCCATAGTTGTAGGAAGTATCACATTGTAACACCCCGTATCCAAAAATAGAGATTTTAGATTTTCTGGTGTTACAGGTGGCACTCACGGACACCATCCACGGACCGTAGATGGACTCACGGTCCATCCTGCAGGTCCGTGGTTCGTGACAGAAAACTTCCCCAGAACTCAGTCAGAAAATTAGCTAAGTCCCGACTCACGGACAGACCTACGGTCCGTAGATCAGACCACGGATCGTGGTCTGTGTCCGTGGATCGAGACCTCCTTTGCCCAGCCTCTGA
>JAJOOO010034663.1:0-17194 GCA_029582685.1 Solanum piurae
AAAAAAAAAAAAAATTAATATAACTAATTCAACCAAATTATTAAACGCTACAGGTTTAGAAGATATCTAATTATATTAAATTCCACTATCGCATCAATGGAATAAGTTAATTACATTTCCTTGCATAAAAAATTGAATTGATTGATGCGACATTCACTTCACTTTTTTTACATAAATTTTAGAGTTTATTTTGGATCGTGATAAATTGAAATTTGTCTTAATTTTTTAATTTGCGAAAAAACATAAAGGAATCTTTATGAATAAAAAATTATCTATCTATATTTAAATGATATATTTATTTATCTATCTATACAATACATTTTCATATTACATTTGAACTACTTTCATATTATATTAAAAGTGAAAGACCCTTAGTGAAATATCGTTCACCCTTTAAAATATAGATTTCTCACCAAACAAAATAGTCATTAATTATTTTTCTAACATTTCAGATATTAAATTAACTAAAGTTTTGTGAAGTCACGTTAGGAAACTTTTCCACTTTTGATTGAGAACATAGGAGAATAATATTATTGAATTGTGTATCTACATTATTACATTGAGACCCAATTTATAGACACTATATTAGACTCCTTTCTCAACTAGAACACTACATTACAATCCTTTTTCAAATAGGATTCTATATATTATTCTCATTCATACTTTTATTCCTATTCCTATTCTAAGTAGGATTGTATATACTATCCTTCGTTCTTATTCCGATTCTAACACTCTCCCTCAAGCTAGTGCATATAAAAATATGTACTTAGCTTGTTACAAATGTAATTCATACGAGGATCGGTGAGGGGCTTGGTGAAGATATTTTCAAGTTGATAACTCGACTTCACAAAATTGACAATCAATCTTAATGTGCTTAGTCTTCTCATTAAATACTGAATTTGATGCAAAATGTGATGAATCACATAATGATTAGCTCCACTATTTTATTTTTTTTTGAGTAAGGTAACTTTGTATTAATAACCAGTGAAAAGCCAATTTACAAGTGGAATAGATACATAATATACCAGCTATGAGACCAATCCTACATGGTGCCTAGGACATCTAGGATTGATTCAGTGTTACTAGAATACAGTTTAGTGCACCAAAAACAGAAAAGCAAAATGCAATTTAGCTTAATATCCTGTACTAAACTCCTCCTATCCTCAAAACACCTATCATTTCTTTCCTTCCAAATAGTCCACCAAATACATGAAGGTATGATCCTCCATCTCTCTTTGTTTCCTGCACCGTCTCCACTATTAGTCATGCCAAATTCCTGAATTATTGTGATGAGCTTTTCAAACCAAGCTCAAGAAGAATGTTTCAGTCCATAGAGTAACTTGCGTAATCGACATACATGGCTACTAAACTCCCCCAGAGCAACAAAACTAAGTGGCTGTTCCATAGAGACTTCTTCATAGTGTAGTGATTGCTAAACAGTGCTCAAAATTTAGTGTATATATAATATATGGATCATCTTGAAATCAATAAGCGAGTCGATATTAAACAAGAAAGTCATCGAAAAATTGGCCCAAACATGCTCATAGGTCGGAGTATTAGATTTGATGGTTGAAAGTGCTTACAATCTGAGAAATAAAATTATATTGGTAGGGTCGGAATGATGGCACAACCCTAAACATATAAGAAAGTAGAAGGTGGCACAGTACTATGCATATCGGATATGAAAAATTAGTCACCAAAAGATGGCACGGTGCTCTACATAAATGAGATATGAGAAAGTAGTCACCGGAATGATGCACAGTGCAACACAAATCAGATATAGGGTAATCCAAAAAATGCATGGTACTGTGCAAATTAATTATGAAAAAAGTAGTTACTGGAAAGAAGCACGATGCTACGCAAATTAGATATGAGAAAATAGTCACCGGAAAGATACACGATGACCCAACTTTTGCTAACATAATCGTCGGCCCGATAGGAAGAATTATATGGGTAATAATCCCCCGCTAGAACAAAGCTCTTTGACTCTCTACCAAGATCGTAGAGGCTCTGATACCATGTGAGAAATATAGGAGAACAATATTATTGAATTGTGTATCTATATTATTACATTGACCGTATTTATAGACACTACATTAGACTCCTTTCCCAACTAGGACACTACATTATAATCATTTTCTCAAGTAGGATTCTACATATTATTCCTATTCCTATTCTAATTAGGATTGTATATACTATCCTTGTTCCTATTCCTATTCTAACATATTCCTTTTAGATATAGGAGTCTTTATGTCATTAAAACCTTTCACAATTCATTGGCAATAAGAAACACAAAGATTACTTTGAACTTTTTTTAGATTTAGGAACCTTTATATATAAAATAAATTAATAGGTTTGTATGGCCGGAAAGGAAAAGTTTGGTAACCAAAAAAGCTTGTAAGTTCATTAAACATTAGGAAAATCATGTTTCGAACTCTAGGTTTAAGATTATTTTTTCTCGTTCATATAATTCTCTATCAATTTGAACTTAAAGTTACATAACTATGAACTCTTTAGAATAGATCTTGCAAATTCACATTATGCATTAAGAAACTCACGCTTTAAATTCACTTTAGGTTTATGAGTCATTTTTGTTTTTTAATAGAAACTTGGGAGAAGCACGAACTTATTAGTGAGATGTGTGTTGAGTTTTCTTATTCTTTGAAAATAGATCACATTGAACAAAATTGTAATATAATTATTTTCCTCATATTTAAAACTTTAAAATCAACTGAAGTTTTTGTTATACAAAAGCACAAAATCTCTTAGCAAAAAAACGTTCAACTTTTTTAGCTCAAATATAAATCAGAATGAGGCCATTTTATGAAAGGAGATAATTGTTTATTAATCACAATCAATAAAAAGGTGTGGAAGGTGTAATTTTGAATACTGCATCCACTGATCCTTGCATCACCACCTATAGATAGAGGTGGTCATTTCAGTAGTATGTGCACTCAAATAAATAGTGTACGCACAAGTAAAGAGCAAGTGCTCAAGTAAGCAAGAAGTCAGTGATCAAGTGAAAAAATAATAGAGCAACAAATAAGGTTGATAAGAGTGAGGGAAAGAAAATATTGTGTGTAAAGAGTTAAGGTCGAAGCTGGTCCTCACTATGAATTAATAACGTTCAAGTTGTCAGCAACCAATCATACCCAAAAATCGCAACAGATCATCTTTTATTGCTTTGCCAAGTAGCTTCACCCATGTCTATTGTAGGAGTTATTAAGATGGTTTGAGTATAATGGACCATGACGAATATTATGAATGATAGCATTATCTAGTCAGATCTTTAGAGCATGGACTAAATTCGTAAAAGTGTGGCATGTAGGCATGTTTCTCCGTTAACACTTTTTTGGGTGGCATATCATGAGAGAAATAGGAGATATTTTGAGGGAAACATCCAAGGAATAGCCTCTTTTCTTTGAAGTCCTTTTTGGTTCACTCATAAGGTTCCCATTGTACAGAAGATTATGCGTCTTTCATAGAAAATCATATATAAACCTCTAGTATACATGAGCTTTCTCATTATGAATAGAATTACACTTCACTAAAATAAAGATAGTTATCTTTATGGAATTAGCTATTAGATATTCTAATAGTGGCAAATTCATAAACAAAAAAATTGTACAAGAAACACATGCTTATTCAAGTGAACCCTATTTTGTCTAGGTAAAGGTTCCTAATTAGGATCATTGAGGTAGAAATCTCTCACCTTCTCATAGATGATACTCTGCTTAATTATGTGATGCTGAAGAATCACAACTAAGATAATTGAAGTTTATCTTAGTTCTTTTTTAGCAGTTTCAAACCTAAGATTAATTTGGGAAAGGGATTCATTTAAGTGGAAAAGAGATTCATATTTTAAGTGGGATTGTATATACTATTTTTGTTCCTATTACCTTTCTAACACTACCCCACAAATTGGTGCATAAAAGTCATATGTATCTAGCTTGTTATAGATGTAACTAATACGAGGATCGGTGCTAAAGATATCTACAAGTTGATCCCTCGACTTCACAAATTTTGTAATAATATCTCCTGAGTATCTTTTCTCGGATAGAGTGATAGTAAATTTTAATGTGTTTAGTTCTCTCATGAAATACTTGATTTGATGCAAAATGTCAATAAAACACAAAATGATCAACTCCACTACGAGTCATGCCAAACTCCTCAATTACGATGTTGAACTTCCCATACCAACTTCGAGAAAATTACTTTAGGCCATAGAATGACCTAAGCAATCGACATACAAGGTGAATCCCCCTAAGCAAAAAAATCATGTATTTGTTCCATATAAACTTCTTCTTCGAGACCATCATGGCGAAAACATTCTTAATGTCCAACTGATTAAAAGGTAAATGGCGAATGACAACCATAGATAGAAAAAGGAAGACAAATGCTATTTTAGCCATGGGAGAGAGTATCACCGCAATCCAGCCCAAATATCTGAGTATACCCTTTTTGACAAAAGTTTTTCTAAAATACAGAGAAAACACAGCTGGAAAACTCAGATCTGCCAGAAACAATGAAATGGTAGTGGGAAAGTGCTCAAAATTTGGTATGAAATATATGAATCATCTTGAAATAAAGAGACTAATCGATATTGAACAAGAAAGTCAATGGAAAATTGGCCGGACAGGCTCACACACCAATGTGGTCACTAGGACCCTAGATCTAGCCACATGTAAGGGATCTGCGACCGGTGACGCAAGTTGGGCTTTGGTCGCCGAAGGTTGCTGGACTTTGAGTAAGTGTTGGAGTTTGCCCAACATTGATGAAATTGAAACTATGTAAGACACATCTAAGGCGTCACCAGAAAGACGCACAGAACTATGCAAATCAAATCTATGGAGTCACCAAAAAAAAAAAACAGTGCTACGCAAGTCAAACATAAGAGAGTAGTTTCAAAATATGCACGATGTTCCATAAATTAGATATGAGAAAGTAGTCATTGGAAAGATGCATTGTGCTAAGCAAATCATATATGAAAAAAGCAATCACCTATAGATGCATGGTGCTAAATCAAATATGAGAAAGACGTCCACAAAGATAGCCAACTCTATTATCAAAGAAATAAGGAAAGGGGCGACAATTTGGCACCAGATATTCGGAGGTGTGGAAAGACCAGCTGTGAGAAGCGGGAAAACCATCAAAAAACGACGATAGTTCGTGGAGGTTTCTACAGAAAGACCCCTTGGTTCTGGCAAACGGATCACAATTACAGGTACCTCGGAGCATACCGATGGAATGAACGAAATACGAACAGTTAAATAATATGGTCATAGATCTTAGGTTGTAACTTGATCATGAGCGAATTTGTTGATGTTGCACCCACGAAGTATGGAAAGTGCCAAACATTGGGAACTACTTATCGGAAAAATCGCACGACTCTATGCAAATCAAATATTAGAAAGTGGTCACTAGAAAGATGGCACGATGCTACGCAAATTGGATATGAGAAAATAGTCGCTGAAAAGATGTCATGGTGCTCCCCATAGAGGTGGAGGCTATTAGTCACATTTTTGATAGTTTAGGAGGGGTATAAATGATAGATATTTTGGTTTTGCTTATTGTATACTCCTGATGTAATTACTACTGAAATACACCATTCGTGTACCGTTGTCTATAAAATGTTAAATTTCTCAAAAAAAATAAAAAATGGCATGGTGCTACACAAATTAGATATGAGAAAGTAGTCACCGAAAATATGGCATAGAGCTAAACAAATCAAATATGAGAAAGCAGTCATCATAAAGATGTCACATTGCTATGCAAATCGGATATGAGAAAGTAGTCACCACAAAAATGGCACGGTGCTACACAAATTAGATATGAGAAAGTAGTCACCAAAAAGATGCACAGTGCTACGCAAATTGAATATGCGAAAGTAGTCATTGAAAAGATGGCACAGTGCTACTTGAACAGTGACGGATACAAGGTTGACACAAAATAGTCCTAGAAAATCGCTGTAAATTGACGCATGATGACTGAATTTTCTTCCCCTGGATATGGGGTTCATGCATATATCATTAGCCCTACTTTTGTTAACATAAGCATTGGCCAAAAGGGCGGCATATATAGGCCATAGCCGCCGCCGGATCATAGAAGCTTTGACTCTCTACCAGGATCATAGAAGCTTTGACTCTCTACCAGGATCATAGAAGCTTTGATCCATGAGAGAAATATTGGAGAAGAATATTATTGAATTGTGTATCTACATTATTACATTAAGATCCTATTTATAGACACTATATTAGACTCATTTTCCAAATAGGACACTACAAACAATACTTTTCCCAGTAATATTTTATTTACTAATCATATTCCTATTCATGTTCTAAGTGGGATTGTATTTACTATTCTTGTTCATATTACTACGGTAACAGATATAAATGTTGTCTAGGAAATACAGAAGTCAAAAGAATTTCTGAATTGTCTTGGTTTGCTTTAAGGTGCGAGATACAAATCAAAACATGTGTGGCAGAAATTCGAGGTTGAACGGAGATTAGCTACTTGAAGAAGGCGGTATCTTTCACTTGAAGGAAAGAGTGACTCTCAATAATAGTGTTCAAGACTCTCCCTATTTTTCTTATGACTTTAGTTCATTGAGTGTGAATGTGAAAAAGAAGCTAGAAAGAATTTGAAGGGACTTTTATGGAAGGTTGACGGGGATAGGAGTTTTTCCATTTGGTGACGTGGGACAAGGTTATGCTGGAGAAAAGTAGCAATGGAGTCAGCCTATGTTGCTTGGACTCTTCAAAAATGTCAACAGATGTGTCAGATTCGCTAAAAGTATCCAGCACACCAAAACTTAAAATCACACACTGATAGTTTGCTTTTGAAGTGGTTGTGGAGATACGGTAAAGAAACAGGATTTATGGAGAAAGGTAAATTTCTAACAAATATGGTGAGTAAAGCTCTTGAAACCCTAATCCTATACTACCCTCTCACAAGTAAGCCTCTGCAAACACATTAGTAGATTACGGCCTACAATTGCAAATATCCAGTTAGGCTGCAAAACTAGTTTCTGACAAGACACTTGAGTAGGTCATACTCCACCTATAACTCGAATACTATGATCTTTATACCTTCACTGACACAACTAGTAATCTTGTCTCAGTTCTGGAATGGTAACACATTTGGTGCATTTCATTTAGAAATTGTTTTGACAGGAAAATCCGCAGAATTGTTCTCCCATTTAAAGATTTAGAGATGGCATCCCTCAATGATCAAGTGGAGGAAATATGGTATGGAATGTACAGCAAAATTGAAATTTAACAGTTAATCCATGTTACAAGACCCTCAAGGGTGGGGGAGTTAACTTTGACAATTGACCATGGAAGCAACTCTGAAAGTTTAAAACCCCTTGTAAAATAAACTGTTTCATATGGTTGGTGGCTAAAGATGCATGCCTTGCACATAACAATTTACAGAGACAAGGATTTTTGTTATGCAGTAGGTGTTTCATCTGTAACAAAGAAATTGGAAGTGGCAGCTTGCATAGCTTGGTGGCTTGACAGATTTAGACATTATTCTTCCATCTTTTAAAGATTGTCACTGTTATTACATAGACAGTCAAAGAGTTACTAATTGTTGGAACTCCAGCAGTATTAGTAAACCAGTAAAGAAGATTTTTTTTTGACAAGAAAAATAGTCTTCTTTACTGGTTTACTGAGCACCATCCCTGCGTGTATATGCTGCTATATATGGAAGGAAAGAAATGTGAGATGTGTTTAAGGGAAGAAAGTGTACAGCAGCTTAAATACAAATGATAATGGATTTCGACTTTTTGGTGCTATCTACAGTATATAAAGGATAAAGATAGTACATTAATTTCATATAGTCTTTATAAGAATAGGACCTTCATTGCGAATATCCTACTTGTTATTTTTTACAGAAAGAACGCCAACTCTAGTACTATCCTGGCATCAAGTTGGTGCTAAGTTGTTGCATTTTCAATACATTATTTAGAATCGCTTTATGAGTATTCAGTAAATATCTGCAGAAGTAGTAAATATAAGAACACAAAACATGTGCAAAAGGCATATTTTCATATTGCTTGAAGATATTTTGTTTCGCATTCTATTGATACGGTAAACCACGTCGTCACTTGCTGCTTTTTACAAGTAAGCTAATTAACTGTGGGGCTCTTATCATACATTAATTTCATCCAAAAAAACAAGTAAACTAAGAAACATGCCAACAAGAAAGTACCTGAGCCAAGGCTTGGTACCCGGCAAAAAAGGATCTCTTCATTATCTTCTCACCAGAAACCTTGTCCTTGGTGAAGCCATGAACATCTAGAAATCTTTTATACAATTTTCTCTGTAAAGGAGAAAGCTTTACAGACATCACGTAGACAGTTTTTGGTGGCAAATCCATCTTCACGACATTCATGTCCATTCTTTGAACAAATCCTTTTAAGTGTTCATAGAGAATATGAGATCGCTGATTCATAATCTTAACATCATCAGCTGTAGAATTGGTGTGTTGACCATTTTCTATCGGATTCTGAAAGCTGCACCAGGAAGATAATATCGTCAAAATACATAGAAAGTAAGGACAGTGCAGTTAAAAGGAAAGATGACTTGCCGGTTTCTAAATTCATGACTGCTGCCAAGAAATCCTTCTCTCACAAAATCAACCATCTGCCATGAAATCAAAATGGTAAGACTAGATTTCTATATTAAAGTTTTACCAAATAAACAACTTCATCACAGCCTTACACAATAGTACTCCATCAAATTGTTTTGAAGAGGAGATCCAGTTAATGCAATCCTTCTCTGGCACTTGACTTGTTTCAAGGCTTGAGTAACATCAGCTCTGGTATTCTTGATAATATGAGCCTCATCACAAACAAGTATGTCGGGCCCGTCCTGGCAAACGGAACATATTTGAATCAGATGAGAAAATTTTTTCTCTAGTTAAACCAAAAAAAGAAGGAAGTTCAACTAAAAGAAGGGGGGAGGGGGGGGAGAGGACTATAAAATTTTAACCCCAACAGCATGGAGAAGCATATTCACAAATCTAAGTTATCTAAGAATCAACTACATTCATTTCAAACACAGAAGAGAGTCCAGCGCTCTTTTTTTATGACTTTTAGAGGACGAATAGGAGTTTATACGCATTACAACATTTCAAAATCAAGTTGGGTTAATTGAGATGAAATGTATTATGCTCAACTTCAACCACAAGCATCCATACACTAGTTTTACCTTTAATTTTTCTTGTCAAAAAATGCAGAGGAGAGAAGACATTAAGGTGGTGCTGATGGTCATGAAGAACCTAGAACTATACCGACCACAGTAACAATGACAGATAAGGACAATGGGGGTTGAAATCGATCAAGAGGGCTGATGTATTGGCTATTATGCCCAACAGCTGGAATGGAGATGGCGCAATATCCTCACGTCAGGTTGACATCCAGAAGCCTTCCTTAAATTCAATCAAATGAGTTGAACTTAAGATCGGATTTGCACAAGGGTAAAGAGGAAGAGAAGCTACTCAAATAAAGGAGTTGAGTCAGGCCCATGTCAGAATAATAACATGTATAAAGAATATTGAAACAGAAGGGCACAAGACAAAAATTAGAAGAAAGTATCAACAGTAAAGAGGACAGTCCACTAAAGGTCCCAAGCTAAAACATCTACGATTCGAGACAGTCAACCATCTCTTCTTGGAGGGACAACTATAAATCTGTGGCACATGTTTTTTTGTATTTTGGGAATAACTTGGGTAATACCTAGTTCTACTTTGGTATTACTGAACAATTGGTGGAGTATTGGGAATAGAGGTGGGGAGGAGGACTGGTGGAAGATCATTCCTGCTTGCATTTGTGGACGGTGTGGAAGGAAAGGAATGGTAGACATTTTGAAGGCACTAGCAATTCTATCGAGAAAATTAGGATGAATTGTCTTAGCTTGTTCTTTTTTTAGTGTAAACAGAATATGTGGGGGGAAGTCAGAGAGTTAATATATTAAATTGGCAATGTATATAGGGTTTTGGGCAGGGGTTTAAGTACCTTTTCAATGCTTGTAAAGTTTCCAACTTAGCACCTTTTTCTGAGGTGGTTAAGTTTTTATTGAATAGAATTGTTGCTTGTCTCAAAAAAGAGCACAACATTAAGCCAAAAGGACATGAAAATGAAGTAACTGGGGGAGAATCTTCCCTCTCATCTCCATCAAAAAATCACAATTATCAATTCTAAGGGTAACAAACACTACCTGAAGTGCCTGACAAATTTCTCTGGCCACGTGACGCTCCTTTATATTCTTCCCTAGTGTCAAATTTCTGAAAGCAGTGTAGCCAATTAAGAAAACGCCACCTTTTAATCTCCATTTTTGGAGTAGCTCGGCCCTTCTCTCCCTGTAAACAAGAGTAGAGTAAAGTTGACTAAGATGCCACCTATGAAATGACTCAGAGGTTTCAAAAAAGAATGTTCAGAGTACTTCAATACAAAAATCCTAACAGCCGATTAAAAAACAGGACATGCAAAGAAAACACAAGAAAATAATAGCTAAATATGGAACCTCATTGAAAGAAACACACTTACATATATGCCTAAAAAACCCTAACAGGACATGATAAAACGAAGAGCCAGACATCATAAAAAGAATTCTGTATCCGGAAACTTCCAATAATATATATAACACTAGATGAAGTGGAAGCATCACTGCCAAGAATACAAGACAGGAATCTTCAACTCAATCTGATGACTCACAGAAACAAGAAAATCTTATGGGTCCACCGACCTCATTCCGGTGGCTAAAATATCTAAAATGACAGAGCATCACAGAAACAAGAAAATCTTATGGGTCCACCGACCTCATTCCGGTGGCTAAAATATCTAAAATGACAGAGCATCATTTAGTACACCAACAATAACATACCAAGTGTAATCCCACAAGTGGGGTCTAGGAAGGGTAGGATGTATGCAGACTTTATTCCTACCTTTGTGGGGTAGAGAGGTTGTTTCTGGACCCTCGGCTCAAAAGGAATGCTTTAGAAGACCAGATTGTAAAAATTTGTATCATTCTGGGTCCAATGAAATTCATAGGAATAGGAAAAAACTTGGATCTCTCAATATTGTGGAAATGGCTAATCCTTTGGGCCAGAGAGACTTTGTCATCCCCTATAGCAGGTAAGCCACCTGCAGGTAATGCTAACCCCCAACTAAATAGCATTATTTTTGGTGTACATTAATGGAATCCACTGAATCCTTCAAGACAATCTGATAACTCGTGGAACAAGAAAAGCTGATTGTTCTATAAAACACATTTGGTGACAAAATTTAGTAAATATGAAAGAGAATCACTATGATGACTAGATTGCAGAATAGGGGCTCTACTATTGGTGTGCATTAGTGGAACCCACTGGCTGTTATATTTTCTCGTTTTCTAAAGTGGTGCCCTCCCACTGTGTTGCATCACTTTCTCCTTTTCCAGTACTATAGGCCCAAGAATATGAAAAATCAAAGTTAATGATAAGTCTTAATATTTTGCATTTCCCTCCGGGGATGATTGAAATTTTCCATCAAATCAACTGATAATCCTCAAGTAAGATGGGCAGCAAAAGAGAAAACATGAAAACTTAGATGATACTGATCATTAGAAATAGAAGAAGAAAACAAGAGAAGCAGAAACTCAAGAGTTTGATCTTGAAATAACAGAGAACCAATTTCAACAGTACTAATAATGCATCCTTGAATCTCCTTCACTATTTCCAGCAATTTGGATGCATAAGTTTAGTTCCAGATCAGCTAGACCGATATCACCCTACAAGTAAAAAGATCTCACAAGAATAATTTTTGCCAGATGCCCTCCAGAACTAAAAAGCTCAACTAAGAGATGGGGATGAGTTTGAAACATTATAAGCTATTCATTAACCATCTTCATCAATGATGCCTATTAAAAATATAATGAAGCTATCTCCTCAGCAATCACCCTTCTACAGGATTTCACATTTCAAGACTCTCATCAGCAGGGAGAAAACAAAACCGTAGTCCAATTTTATGCAACCTTACTTCATCTAGCATGGTTGTTAAGAGAAAGGCAGATATTTAATTAACTGTAGTCTAACTTTATGCCATCTTACTTCATCTAGCATGACTATTAGGAGAGGCTGATATTTGATTGTACTAAAATGAAAGTAGCATAAAGTTCATGAAAAGTTAACTTCATGATTAATTCGAACATTTAACAATATCAAGGTGGGTCCAGAATCCAGATATAAGAATAGAAGAGTGAATAAAAAAGGTTCACAAACAATATACAGCCACAGTGCTCCGGGATAAACCAAAATATAGCAGATCACATAGAAATGAGACTAAGGAGAAAAAATTGCCTAGTCCTATTCTTCTTCTTTTCTTTTTGTCCCAGTTAAATTCGCTAAAAATGAACTCAAGGAAAACTTATATCATGTGGCAGAATCACTAACTGCTAACCATCAATCATAAGAAGCATATTTCTACTGAAGAACTGAATATCCATTTTACCCTCAATTCATGATCAAAGAGTAATTCACATATGCCGGGAATCTTTTGTTTTCTCAGGCAAATATCCCATGTTGTAGGAGCTTCAAAGAAAGCTTGTAGTTCAGGGGTGTGCAGGTTTGAAACCCAATACAAGGGGCTAGCGCGCAATGGTTTTCTCAGATAGAGGCCCGCTTCTTCAAGTTCAAGTTCTGCTTGATGCTTCTCATTTTGATAGGAGTAGGTTCTTGCAGCTCGCGAGGAGATTATATAGTAAACATGATTTTCGAGTAGAATTGATATGCGTGCTAACCAAATATGAATATTTGTTCAAGATGGTATCTTATTGGAACAGCCCATAACATGATTTTAGAGCAGAATTGATATTATGCATAGTGGTCTCCTTGATTTAATGAAGTCAATATCTCTCAAGTTCAAATCCAACAGATGTAACAATAGTAGGTGATTCCTTATTATTGAAGTGTGTAACCATCGCATCTTATTTATTTTTATAACTATGATATCGGACCAGCTTGTGCGCACCTCGACTAATTTCACAGGATACACGCCACCTTCCACCACCAACAGGTACCAGGTAACTTTGTCCATCAAGACTAGAAGAAATGAGAAAAAGTCAATTGGTTTTTTGACTCTGCTAGAATTTGAACCAGAAACCTCGTGACTTACTTCATTGACCACTGGGCAACACTCTTGGGTGCAAAACCATCTCATCTATAAGCTTAAGTTATTAGAGAAAGCACACTTTTATTTACTTAATTATATTTTCAACACGTCCACTAATGTGCAAACTTGATTCTTTTTTGCCAAGCACATGGAGATTCTTTTTGATAAAGGGTAGAGGTGAAATGTGTGACTATCTCATCTAAAAGCTTAAGTTGTTGCATAGAACATACTTCTATTTACATAATATACTGAACACTTTTCATCTGTCCAAGCCTTGGTGGACAAAGTCACCTGGTACCTAAGTTGATCGAAAGTAGTAGGTAGCCCATGAAATTAGTAGAGGTGTGCACACAACTGGCTTGGACATTGTTTTCATTTTATGGAATTATTGGTACTAAGACAAACGATAAGGAAACCATTTGTTGTCATCCTCCTTAAATTTCAAGATTTTTTTGCTACTCATTCATAACAACTTATTGATTTAGCAAGCAACGAGGAGAATAGATGCATGAATCTGGCAGAATGGGATAAAGTGATCTTAAGAAAGAAACAGGGGAATTGGGCATTAAAAATTTTTAGAATGCACAATAGAAGCCTCCTTCAAAAGTGGCAATGGAGGCTCAATGCAGAGGACAGGAATTTGTGGAGAACCTTAATTAATATCACACAAATATGGGATGTTGAATCAGTGAACAACAAAATGAAGTCAAAAGCCCCTATGGCAACAGTTTCTGGAGAACTATAAGAAATCAATGACCTAATGTGGAGATTGTGGTGGGAGATGGAAGCAAAAATGATTTTTGGGAATATCAGTGGGTCGGCCAGAATAGCCTTAAGTCCAGTTTTCCAGTTTTGTACTCAATAAGTAGTCAAAAACAGGTTATGATCAAACAAATATGGAGTCAACAAAGTTGGCATTTCAATTTCAGAAGAACTCTTAATGATCTGTACTCAAAAACAGGTTACGATCAACCAAATGTGGAGTTAACAAGGTTGGTATTTGAATTTCAGAAGAGCTCTTATTGATTGGGAAGTTGGGGCACAATCTACATTGCTTAATTTACTGGAATCTTTTGATGGCTTATCTGACTGCCCAGAGACTTAGGTGGAAGCTGAATAATAAAAGGGCAGTCTCAGTTAAATCAGCATACTGGAAGTTGAATAAAAAAGGCACTGAAAATGAGAATGTGTACTGGCCTTGGAAGCAGGTCTGGATAGTGAATATACCAGTGAAGGTATCAGGTTGTCTGGATGGTAACTAGAAAAGCATGCTTAACCCAAGAAAGATTACAAAGGAGAGGTATTCAGATTTGTTCAAGATGCCTTTTATGTGGACAGGATGGAGAAAGTAATGAACCTCTGTTTTTACATCACAAGACAACTACAAATCTGTTGCACATGTTCCTTTGTATTTTGGGCATTAAATGGGCAATGCCAAGTTCTACCTTGATGATGCTAAGCAGCTGGAAAAGTATTGGGAGAGAGGGAGGTGATGAGAACCGGTGGCAGGTCCTACCTACTTCTATTTGGTTGACAGTATCGAAAGAGAGGAATTCAAGATTTTTTGAAGGTACAAGCATAAATTGTCTTAATTTGTTCTTTTTTTGGTGTAGAAAGAATATGTGGGAAGAAATAGGAGACGTGGTAGATCTATTAGGCGATGTATAAGATTATAGGTTATTGGACAGGGGTGTTTATACTCTTTTGGGATTTATTAAGTTCTTAACATAGCATCTTTACTGGTGTTAAGTTTTTTCTTTTAATTCAATTTTTACCTTTAAAAAAACTGAACTAAATTCTGGAAAGATAGATGGTTGGGCAACACTACTCTGCAAGTCTCTTACCCTCGACTCTACCAAATTGCCAGCAACCAAGACTCCTTTGTGAGCCAATACAGAGACAAAAATGTATTTTTCCCTCTATTCAGAAGAAACCTTCTAGACTGAGAAATTAATGATCTCCTCACACTCCTACCCACCCTAGCAGAATACAGAAGTGAAGGGCTACATACAGACACAGAATGGTCTAAGGAGGAGAAATACACGGTCAAAGACGACTACTGCCTCATGAGCTCTCAGAATGAGTTGCTGAACAACTGGCCATGGAAGCATGTTTGGAAAATTAGGACTCCCCCTAAAGTAACATGCTTCACATGGCTTGCTCTCAATGATGCTGTGCTTACTCTGTTACTCATGATAACCTTTGTAAAAAAGAAAAAGGTTCTGGTCAGTAGATGCCTTTTGTGCGATAGTCATCTGAAAATGTCAACCACCTTCTTTTGCATTGCCCTTTTGTAGCACACATCTGGAACTGCTTCCCCAATTTGTTTGGTCTACATTGGGTCTTACCTAGGAACATCAAGGAAGCCTACTCTAGTTGGATTTTGTGGAAAGTTGATAAAACGATCAAGAAGATCTGGAGACTGATTCCAGCAGTAATTTTTTGGTGCGTCTGGAATGAAAGAAATTGCAGATCCTTTGATGGGATCTCAACTCCAAGCCGAACTCTAAAAGCTAGATTCCTAGTCAATCTGTTTAGTTGGAAATTTTAGTCTCCTGTTAATAGTGTTGACAGTTTTTTGGATTTTGCTAGCTCTTTGATTCTAGCTTAGTACTCTTGTAAGGGAACTAACTCTCTTTCTTTCTACACTTTTGCCTTTAGCATCACCCTAATGCTCTTTAATGAAATCCTTTACTTCATAAAAAAAAAAGAGCAAACTAGCATAGTTACTACTGGAACAACTCTAAAAGTGGAAATCTCAGTACTTATCAAAGGGGGGTAGACTGACCCTTATTAACACAGTACTTGATGCTTTGCCAACCTATATGATGTCCCTGTTTCCTATCCCACCAGGGGTCATTAAGAGGTTGGATCGTATCAGGAGGAACTTTTTGTGGCAAGGCAACAAAGAAAAGAAAAGTTTCCATTTGGTTAAATGGGAGGAAGTCATGACAAGCAAGGAAAATGGAGGTCTAGGAATAAAGAATCTGAAATTGAAAAGCAAGGCTCTTAGTATGAAGTGGTTGTGGAAGTATGCAAACAACCAGATGCTATGGAGAAAAGTAATTGGAGCTAAATATGAGGAAGAGGACAACTGGATAACTAAAGAAGTAACCACTCCTTATGGGGTTAGCCTCTGGAGGTCCATCAGAAACCTGTGGAATTAAGTTAAAAGTAACTCAAAGGAAAAAGTAATGAATGGGACTAAGACCAGATTTTGGAAGGACAATTGGCATGAGAACGGCAACATGGAAGATCTCTTTCCAGACATCTACAACCTAATCATGTTTCCACAAAGCACTATAGTGGATTTATGGTCACCACAAGGATGGAATTTCACTTTCAGAAGAAACCTTAATGATTGGGAAATAGTGAGAGTTGCTGAATTTTTAAACACTGTGGACACTTTCACTAGACTACAGACAGGAGAGGATAAATTGTGGTGGACAGGAGATGACAAGGGAGTGTTCAAAGTCAACAAATCCTACAAGTTGATGGATCAGACAGATCAACAAAGCTCAAGTTGGCCTTGGAAGCAAATATGGAAGAGCAGAATCCCTCGCAAAGTCTCCTTTTTTGTCTGGTCAATGGCTAAGGAAGCAGTCCTTACACAGGACAATGTTATGAAGAGGGGGAGAACCTTGTGTTCCAGGTGTTTCCTATGTGGTGAAACATCTGAGACTGGTAACCATCTATTTTTACATTGCAAGTACACCCATCATCTGTGGAGAATATTTCTAAGCCTCAAAGGCATCTCCTGGACAATGCCCAGGAAGGTGGCTGAGGCATTACTATGCTGGGAGGAAGCAGGTGTACATGCTAAGGACAGAGGTAGATGGAGAGTTATCCTGGGGGCTATCTGGTGGGCTGTTTGGGAAGAAAGGAATTCAAGATGTTTTGAGAGCATAGAGAACAATGTGCAGAAAGTTAAACTAAACTGCATTTTACTTTTAGTCTTTTGGTGTAATCAGTTATACTCTAATGACACTGTCTCTATTATTGATGTGTTAGACTCAATTTAGACGTAGAGAAGTGAAATCA